>WEKX01019139.1:901-12542 GCA_013390025.1 Pitta sordida
CGCAAACTGCCTTTTAGTTGCTTATTTACACGCCCCCCGCAGTTGCCCAAGCCCCCCACAGTAACAACCCTGTTTGCCTTGCTCCTGTTTGCCATGCTCAGGTTCGCCATGTTCGCAGGAGAGGCAATGGTTTAAGTATCCACAGGTGGCAAGTCACATGGTCCCCTGGGGGGTCGCGTTGCAAGCCCTGGAAGTCCGAAGTAGCCGCTTGTCGGTGAATCGCCGCTGCGCCGTCTCATGCCGTCCAAGGCTGGTGGCGGGGATCTCCCGGTGTGGTGCTGGCCCTGGGTGCTGTGCTGAAGTCATGCGGTCCCCCAATGTAGTGGAACTCATTTAGGCAGAATAATTGTGGTAGACAAATACACACATTGTGTATGTGTGGTCAGAGACATCAGGTAGGCTTCAGAATCCATTCTAACACTGAACCCTTGAGGTTGTTTCAAGCTGTTTTTCAAGCAAGTTATTTGGAGGTGAAATAAAAGAACAACCTGTCACTTGGAAACCTATGTTTTAGAAAGCATATACAGCAGCTTGTTGGACTGGATACCAAAGGAGCAGGTACTCAGTTGAAGAGCTATCCATCTCTTGCCTTCAGCACTCTTTAGCACCATTTCTACTTGTTGTGTCACGTAATTAAGTACATATTATCTGCTTCTATTTTTTTTCCTTGTGTTCACATCATATCTTTATACTTACCTACGATAAGAGCAAAAAATAAAACAACTCAGTCACAGTTTGGCAAACTGTTCTTCATGCAAAGCCAAGCATTGCAGCACCACTGCAGTACAGGGTGACATGCAGTACAATGTTACTAGTCCAGGTGTCTATGAACACAGATTTATAGGAAATAGTTTCAAGAGAAACAGACTTTTAATAACGTTTCTGTTAGAGATACAGGAAAGTCCTATCAGCCTGAAGAGATACCTGTCTACAGATGGGTCATACATGTAATTTCATTATTGTGGTTCACGGGTGACCAGAGCCCCTATCTGAAAAGAGGCATTGCACAGCACAATGAAATCATGAGCTGCATGGAGGAATGGGAGAAGAAGAGGACAGCAGCCCTATTATCCCTTCATTGAGCAGATTAACTAAACCAATCTGCTTCACTGAACATTCACATCTAGTTTTATTTTTGGGACTCCCTTGGCACAAATAATTGGCAGGTGAGGTGACATTGAACCCTGACTGTAAACATAAGGCAAAAACATTAGTCCCTTATCACCTTCTGGGAGTCTCAGTGAAGGTGTGGCAGTAACAGAGGACTCATCCTTGGCTGAGGTCTCTGGAAATCCCAGGAGTTGCACTTGTAGGTCCTTTTGAGTCCCTTCCAACTAAATATTCCATTCTTCCTATTCTATTCTATTCTATTCTATTCTATTCTATTCTATTCTATTCTATTCTATTCTATTCTATTCTATTCTATTCTATTCTATTTCCATTTCTATTTCTATTCTAACCTTGTGTGGCACCTCACATTAGTGCTGACAAACACCCTTCAATTGTCAGAGTCCTAATCCCTGTCCTGGGGCACATCTGTATTTAGCAAGAGATCACACTCATATTTACATGTTTGTTGACCAGTACAGCAGCTCTAGGCTTTAGTTGGGTAGCCTGGTACCTCTGGTGCCTCCAATGTTTTCCAAGCTGTATTTTCATGGATCTATTTGATACAAAGGCTTGTATTCAGAAATAAACTGTTAGAGCACATGCTAGCTGATGTGCATATTTATGCCTTTTCCTTTATATTCAAATAATGAGAAGAGCTTCCTCCACATTCAGTTTTAGCAACTTTCTTTCATTAGCAAAACCTAATTTTCCCTGAGTAGAGAATGTAGGCTGAAGATCTTGTGACAGCTTGAGTAACAAACCAAGCTAAGTACTCAGCTGTTCTTTCAGGCTGATGAATTGAAAATGTAATGAAACTGCATCAAGAGGACGTGATATCAAAACATTTTCCAGTGCTACAAAAGCTCTTCACTGAATCATGGAAATGTAAGAATCCCATCTGGAAGATCGGAGCTGGAGTATGAGTAACGCTGCATCCCATAATGATGGCCTTGTCCAACTGAGTGTCAAAAGCCTCCAAGGTGGGAGGCTCCTTCACCACTCTTGAGAACGCCAGTGCTCTGCTGCCTGTTAGTGAAAGTTTTTCCTAATGTCCAAACAGAACCCATCAAGATGTGATTTACAGCTACTGACCATTAGTGTGTATTTAATGGAGCTGTAATAAACCTTTGTTATTTGGGACTGAAAGGTGGGGGGTGCTAAGAGGAACAGGACAAGAAGGAGGAAGAGCCAGATCAGTGCTCCAAGGCAATCTTGGAAAATAGCCCTTTAGAAGAGCATAAAGACAAAGTAGCCTCAGTTACTCTTTTTTTTTTTTTTTTTACAAAGTCACAAGGTGAAAGAGTTGAAGGAGCAGAAAGGCACTGGAGACCTTTGCAGTAAGCACCACATAAATGCAATGCCTTCCTTTGAACTCCTGTGCTCATTAGCCAGCAGTCTTTCTGTGCTAAGCAACTGCTTATGAACTAGTACTAAAATTAAAAGCATGAAATCTACTGTCTTCTGTGGTGTGAGGCAAGCACTCAGCAGCCAGGGCCTGTTGGCTGTTGCATTGCTAATGGCTAGACCTGAGCTGACTGTTGGTGGTTGTGCAGTGAAATAGGGCTGAACCTCCAGTATATCCCCTCTTCCATTTCCAATCCCATACAGATGGATGGAGGATCCACTGTAACTGAGTCTGTGCATGACAAATATCTTGTACTCCTGGGAGAGATTGATAGCAAAGCTTTTGTTTATATTTATTCTTTTCCGCTTGCTTTTTTTCCCCTCCCATGACCTCATCAATCATCATTCACTCACTCTTTCATTCAGTACTTTTAGTTTACATGAGATCTTCAGAATATCAGAGCCATCAGTTCAAACAGGCTGCAGATATGAAAATGCATCAATTACATAAATGAAAAGAAAGTTGGGAATCTTTTTTTTTCTGTCATGGGAAGTGCACCAATGTAAAACTTTTCTGTCTGATGATGATCTGGACAAATGAAGACATCTTTTACAGCAGCTCTTTTCTACAGCCTAGTTTCAAGAGGTGAGTAGCCAATTGGAAAAGATGACCTTAATTTACACCGTAACAGATACAGTCATGCACACGAACCTCATGCATTTGAATACAATCTTAGTTGTGATACGGATGGGCCACCAATACCTTTGAAAGATGTAAAATTAAAGAAATTGACTGAATGTCAGCTGGAAATATTAGATGAATCTCTGCAATATTTACATGTTTGTTTTTTCTTTTTTACCCAGACAACAACTTTCCTAAAGATTTTTCATTTCAGGACTTCATATTAGACTTAATAGTACTCATTTTGTGTATGGATGTTGAGGACTGTAGAGCAATGGAAATGTCTGAATGGTGGGTAGAATGCAAGATACAAAATATAACTCTACTTGTCAATTAGTTGCACATGCCATGGAAAGTAAAAATGGCACCAGGCCACTCTGAAAACAGGGAAGTCACTGGTAACAGAGGATTTTAAATGCCCCACAAGACATATTAGGCCCTAGTCCAAAGCAGAGTGACAAAACTAGAAGCAAACCAAGCCTAGCTACTTGTCTCATGGGATATGTCTTTAGAGGAGAAAAGCTGAGGAAAAGCAAGAATTTTGACAACCCTATTGCAGAGGAAGATCGATAGTCAGAACTGTGTGCTGACATCCAGACAGATAAATGAACTGACAGTATTTTCTACTACACTGAGGAAGAAAAAAACAAAAGCCTGAAAATTCAGATAATAAGACAAAAGCAGAAATGTTTCCTTGTAGTCAAGTGTGTCTGTGATTTTTGATATGCTGGTGACATAGGCAGATATTGGTATCTCTACCCAGAAACAATTTTCTCTGTTGGCTGAATATTTTTGAGATTCACTTTAGGAATGGCTTCAAAAGATTATGTTATTTTAAACTGTAAACACAAATTTTTTCTCTCCAGTAAAACTTAAAGCCCAATGGAGAATGACAACAGAACTGGTAAGTATCTTGTCCACCACTGCAAAAACCATTTAAGGTTTTTCTTGATGTCACAGCTCTGCAGTGTTGTAATTAAGTTGCATTTAGATGGAGGACTCAGCTGTCTATACTTGTTTTATGTGAGTCCTATTAGTGTTATATGTGGGGTTATTGAAGGCAGCACCTTGTCTGTGGCAGTCTGTACAGTTGGCTGTGTCCATGTCCTTTCCATGGACATGTGTGTGCGTGTCTCTGGGCTACACACCCAACCTCAGCACTGGCTGAACCTGCACCCTAGGGAGCAGCAGCAGTAGAAACCAGGCCTCGACAGAGACCCTGGCAGGCCTCCAGCAGGAGTTACTGTGGCTGACCCCTGGTCATCCCTTAACTATACTTACACACTGAACTTGAAAAGTGACTTGGACAAGAAGAAGCTCTGGAACTGGTTTTTTCCCCAGAAAGAAAAAAACCCCAACAGAGCAGAGCAAACTTAAAAAAAACAACAACAAAAATCAACCCACCCACCCCCCCAAAAAAACCCCAAACACAAAACAAACCCACTCTCAGCTTGTGTAAATTTGTAGTTTTTACTTTCTGTCCTTGTTCTTGATATTTTTTCAGCCTTGGGTTCATTGTTCTTGATCAGCTGCTTGCAGGAATTATCATGAGCTTTCATGGAAGAGAATCTTGTATGTTGAAATCTTACTGATCAGCAAATAGCTCAGTTCTTTTCTTCTTGCAGTTGTTGTAGGATGTTATTCTATTTTTGCCATGTCAAAAACAATGAAAAAATCCTGAAATTTTTCTTTCACAAAGGAAAAAAACAAAACAGATTTACAGAAAAACATAAAGATGGAAAGTGACCACTGAAGGTCTCCAGCCTTAGTGTTCCCTTAAAGCCTTGTTCACGTGAGTCCTGAACATCGAATCACAGAATGGTTTGGGTTGGAAGGGACCTTTAAAGATCGCTGTGTTCCAACTCCCCCGCCATGGGCAGGGACATCTTCCACTGGACCAGGTCGCTCAAGGCTCTGTCCAACCCAGACCTGAACACTGCCAGTTATGAGGCATTTACATGGATTTTAACCTGTTCCAGTGTCTCACCACCCCCATTGTAAAAGATATCTTCTGTATATCCCATCTAAATGTACTTTCTTTGATGTATAAAATCACTGACCCTTACCATGTCATTACAGACCGTAGTGAAAACACCTTTTTCTCTCTTTTCTGTAAAACCTACTTACATATTTAAAGCTCCAAATAAGATCTCTCCAGAGCGTTCCCTTCTCCAGGCTGAGCAACCACAGGTGTCTCAGATTTTCTTCACAGAATTGTTCCAGACCTCTGGCCATTTTTGTGGCCCTCCTCTGGACATGTCACGACAGGTCCATGTCTTTCCTGTGGTGAACTGTGGAGATGACCACAGCACTCCAGATGAGGTCTCATCAGAGCTGAATAGAGAGGGCAGAATCACATCCCTTGACCTGCTGGCCGTGCTGCTTTTGATGTAGCCCAGGATGCAGTTGGCTTTCTGGACTGCAAGTGGTCATTGCCAACTCATGTCCAGCTTTTTATCCACCAGTATCCCAGAAGCCTCCCTTATAGCCCCCCTGCTACCAAAACCTGGCCACAGAAACCCAATACAAACCCTGACACAAAATCAGGGTTTACACATGGGCTTCCACCGACTAACCATAGTCTCAGTACGTATCACTCAACAATTGTACCCTTCTGGTGTTTGCACAAGTCTTCATCCATCTTCATAATTGTCCTGACACAGGCTGTGGGTTGGGAGGTTTGGACTGAGCATTAAGAAAAACTTTTTCACTAGGAGTCTGTGCAGCACTGGACCAGGTGTGAGACTCACTTCTTCATTAACATTTTCGATATTTGGCCAGAAAAAGTCACAATGACCTGTTAAGGTGTTGAGGATAGTCAACTTGAAACAGAATTTCTTAACAATGCACCACTGATTTGATGACACAGAAATCCATGAACAACTGGTAAATAGCAAATGAATACTTATTTGTGCTTACAGTTCCAGTTTCTAATGCAGAGGTTATCTTAATGTTCTTCCCTTCCCAGATTGACTGGGAGTTATTTCCATCACCAACCCTTTATATTCCTGTCATATTCATTCACCATCGGGTAAGAACCTCATCCAATGAAATATTGAAGTTCAGACCATGTCACCTTTGATTAACATCAGTCCTTGATGTCTTGTTAATCATAATGACAAGGCAATAGAGGGTTCTGATGAAATTCCAGGCAAGTATGGCAGAATTTTCATCAAGTACTGCAAGGATAGATTAAAAAAAAATCCAAACCCCGCCGCTACCATCCCCTCTCTTTCCTTTTTTTTTTTTTTAAGACTGTCCAGTAGCACAGTGGAGACAGGAAAAAACCCAAACAAAAAAAAAAAAACCCACCAAAACCCCCACACACACCACCGAGACCCATGGTGTTGGTGATTGTTATTATTTTTTTCTAGGAAGCAGATATTCAGGCTATAGTGACCACAAATATCTGATAATGGCTACCGCAGTCTGCAAGTACATAATAGTCCAGATAAGGATAAATCATGTCAGCTATGCAAATAACGATATTCTTGAAGTGTTCGGTTTATATTTTAAATTCTCTTGCAAAGACTATGAGTAAAAAGGACTTTCTTGTACATGTTATGTCCCATTTCTAAAACCCTCTTGCCGCTGGCAGGCTGCTGGCCCCTTAATGCATGTGAAAGGAAGTTCATTTAGGGACAGGTCCTTGCAGCTCCATCCTGTCCCTCTCCAGAGGATGGCAGCAGAGCTCAAGCAACCCTGAAGGACCTTTTTTCCCACTCTGGTTCATAGAATCACATAGTGGTTTGGGTTGGAAGGGACTTCAAAGAACATCTAGTTCTAACCCCAAAATTCAGGCCTCGCAGAGCTCCCTGCTATTTCCAGGCTTGACCTAAGCAAGTTTTCCGTGGGATCCAGGCACAAAGGGATAAAGAAGCACTCAGCAGTAAAAAAATCTGGACAGTAGTCCCAGGTACCACTTTAGTACAGTGGTAAGTGTCCCCACCTGGCGTGTGGGAGACCCGGATTCAATTCCCACCAGGGAGACAGTGTTAAGAGTTGGACTCGATGATCCTTGTGGGTCCCTTCCAACTCAGAATATTCTGTGATTCTGTAACACCAAGAGAAATTACAGCAAGCAGTGCAAGAGTAGCATAAGTACCCCCAGCCACATGGCTGACCAGGGTGGGGAGGATCCTACCTGGGTCCCACCCAGTGTCCACAGTCCTGTGCACCCCAGCCCTGCACCTCCCCATGTTGTTCAAGGAGTGTTGCTTTCCCACTTTTCTCAGAAAAACCTAGGATTTCAAGGGTTGAGATAGACTGAGCTACCACAGCACTGGATTGGCTGTTGAAAATAAAATGTATTTATTTGACAAGCAAGGGAAAGTATGTTATGGGTGCTTTGGCTAAGATAAAACAGTGGCTGGGCAAATTTTTTAGATAAGGAAATTTCAGTGCTGAATAAAGGTGAACATACCTGTACTAGCATATAAATATGTCTATATCTACAAAACGTGTCTGCAATGGAGTTACAGCAGTAGTGGTGGATAGGGGAACCACTACCTGGTCTTACGTGAAGTATTTGAAACTGTACAGCATGATACTCTTGCTTCTAAACTGGAGAGACATAAATCTGATGGATGGACAGCTCTGCAGATAAGGAACTGGGTGGATGATCACACTAAGAGCAATGGTCAATGACTCAATGTCCGCATGAGACCAATGATGAGCAACTTTCCTCAGGGGTTAGTATTGGAGCCAGCACTGTTTAATGTCTTTGTCAGTGACATGGACAATGGGATTGAATGTACCCTCAGTAAATTTGCTGATAGCAGCAAGCTGTGTGGTGCTGTCAGCACAATGGAGGAAAGGGATGCCATCCAGAGGTAACTTGGCAGGCTGCAGTAGTGAGCCTGTGTGAACCTTATGACAAGGCCAGGGCAACATTATGCATGTTGGGGCAATCCCAAGCACAAAGACAGGCTGGGCAAAACCAGGATTGATAGCAGCCCTGCGGGGAAGGACTTGGAGGTGTTGACTCATGAGAAGCTCAATATGAACTGGCAATGGAAATCTCCACCACCCAGAAAGCCAACTGTATCCTGGTCTACATCAAAAGCAGCATTTCCACCAGGTTAAGGGACGTGATTTTGCCCCTCTACTTCCAATCTTGTGAGACTCCAGCTGGAGGATCTATCCAGCTCTGCGGTTCCAACAGAAGAACATGAATCTGTTGGGACAGGTCCAGAGGAGGGCCATGAAGATGGTCAGAGGACTGGAGAACCTCTGTTATGAAGACAGGCTGAGACACCTGGGATTATTCAGCCTGGAGAAGAGGCAGCTTTGAGGAGATATTATAGTACCTTCCAGTGTGTAAAGGGGCCACAAGAAAACTGGAGAGGGACTTTTTATAAGGACAATGTGCAATGACAGCACAAGGAGTAATGGCTTTAAACTGAAAGAGAGCAGGTTTATTTTACTGTGAGAGTGGTGAGACCCTGGAACCTGTTGCCCAGAGAAGCTGTGGATGCTTTTTCACTGGAAATATTCAAGGTCATGTTGGATGGAGCCCTGAGCAACTTGATAAAGTGTAAGGTGTCCCTGTGCATGACAAGGAAGCTGGGTCCAGAGGACCCTTAAAGGTACAGAATCACAGAATAACAGAATTAGTAAAGTTGGAAAAGACCATAGAGATCATCAAGTCCAACCTATCACCTGTTACCTAACCTAACCTGTTACCTAACCTGTTGTCATCCTGCTACCAACACCCATCCTACCAATAACACACTACCCTAATATCTAGGTCATGCTACCAAGTACATCATCCAACCTTTTCTTAAACACCTCTAGGGACGATGACTCCACCATCTCCTTGGGCAGCCCATTCCAGTGAGAGATCACCCTCTCTGTGAACAAGTTCCTCCTAATGTCAAGTCTAAATCTCCCCTGACGCAGTTTCAGAGTGTGTCCTCTCGTTCTATCACTTGTAGCCAGAGAGAAGAGACGGACCCCCAGGTGGCTACACCTCCTTTTCAGGTAGTTGTAGAGAGCAGTAAGGTCTCCCCTCAGCCTCCCCTTCTCCAGACTGAACCACCCCAACTCTCTCAGTCACTTCAACTGAAGTACCTCAGTACCTTCCAACTCAAACCATTCTATGAATCTGTGATTCTATTAGTTACATGCTTATTTAGCCTTGCCTCTATCCACTCCAGTCATCCTGATCTCCTAAAGCAGCAGTTTTACTTCCCATACTTCAGCAATCAGTCCTTTTTCCCAGGAAACAGTGATTTTTCAGAATATTCCTGTCACCTCCTGGGAGCTGGTGCTGGTGATGCCTGCAAGACTGTGTCCATCTGATGTGTCATGGGCATTTCCAAGAACAGATGTGCTCAGTACAGGGTTCCCAGCAACAATTCATCACCTGTGGTCTGCTTTGTACACCTGGTGGTCACTAACTCTGTTAGTATCTCCAGCCCCTCATTCCTAAGTGGTCACAGGAAACAAAGGAGCATAAAGTGACAAGTAGATACCTGTCCTGTTGTCACTGGTCATCTCTTAAACATGCTGGAGATTTTCCTCTGGTATATCTGGTATATCGGTGATTCACTGTGGAGAAAAGCCTGGCTGGTAGGCTGTGACTTCACTGATACTGACAGAAAGTTTTGTTCCCAGACTTTTCAAAGACACTTATCTGGGTTTTGATGCATCCTTTGTTACTCTGCCAGATTTGTGAGGTCTGGTAGTGCACATGAACAACAGCTTGTTCAGTCTCGTAGTGCTGGTAAGGACACTTCAAACTGCGTTGTCCTTTGGCCTGGGTGTCACTGCAATGGGATCTGATGCGCAGCAGCTCTAGATTGACAGTCTGTTTTATTCCTCATGGGTCACACTATTCTGGGAGGGTGTCTCATAGAAGCAGGTCTAGTTTGAGTGCACCTGCCTATGGGACACAGTAATTATACACAGGCCTAGAGCCTGGAGGATCCAGGATGTGTTTGTCCTGAGCCCTGAGACTGATGATGTTTAGCTAGCTGAACTGCACTCTGTGAATATGTGGCACTGTGTGACCAGGAATTGGGCTTTGGGACAGTAAAAATGACAAAGACAAGTTTGCTCAAAGGAGGGGAAATCCACATAGGAATAAACTGCCGCAGCTGCACACATTTCACTGTGTCACAATTATTTTCCTGATGATCTCTATGGATCTCTGAAGGAGGGGCTCTTGTTACTGCTTTTGTCAGCAACATGCTTTGCATTTTTTTAAAATTTGATTTATGAGGAGGGAGAACCTTATTTAAACTTTACCATAGTATTGCTCTGATTAACTCTAAGTGAAATAAGCCGATGCCAAGAAGACACAACAGCTTAAGGGGGAGAAATATTCTGACAAAAAATCCCAAGAAGAAATTAAAGGAAGCATCAACAACTGATTTAAAAGTTATTTTAAAAATTCGAACAGGCTTTCCCATTGGGATCAACCATTCAGTCAACTCAAATTTATCAAAACTTTCTGTTTGATTATGTAATTTACAGCAGTAGAACACTACATTGTCCATATGGTCAATGCTTTGAGATGCAATAAAATGTGTAATAGTCAAGTACAACCCGTGGATAAGAGTTTGGCCAGGATCACAGCAATAGTCAACATACCAAGAATTTTAGTCTGGTTGAGTCAAGCCTGAACCTGCTATTACTGGCCAATAGAACTAGAAGGAGAAAAAATCTTTCAGGAGAGATCCATGAAAAATATTTACAAGTGAACTGTTATCTGGATACACAAAGACATCTGTATTGGGTTTTCTGTGGTCAGGTTTTGGTAGCAGCAGATGGGCTACAAGGAAGGCTTCTTCAAGAAGCTTCCAGAAGCTACCCCCATGTCCAGCAAAGCCAATGCCAGCCAGCTCCAGGATGGACCTGTCAGTGGCCAAGGCCAGGAGTGATAGTAACACTTCTGTGATAACATATTTAGAAGGAGGGAAAAACGTTATTGCGCAGATGAAGAAGGGAGCCCAAAAAGAGCAGAATGAGAAAATGTGAACAACAATGCAGACACCAAGGTCAGGGGACAAGGAAGGTCAGGAGGTACTCCAGGTGCAGGAGTTGAGGTTCCCCTGCAGCTCATGGTGAAGACCATGGTGGAGCAACTATGCCCCTACAGCCCATGATTGACCACAGGGTTGCAGAGATCCACCTGCAGCCCGTGGAGGAACCCATGTCAGAGCAGGTGGATGCTGGAAGGAGGCTGTGACCCCATGGGAGGCCCATGTTGGAGCAGGGTCCAGGCAGGGACCTGCTGACCCCTGGAGAGAGGAGTCCACACTTGTGTAGGATTTTTCTGGTAGGGCTCGTGGCCTCTGGGGGTTCCATGATGGAGCCGCCTGCACCTGAAGGACTGCAACTCATGGGGAAGTAACCCATCTGGCAGCAGTTCATGAAGGAGTGTCTCCCATGGGAGGGACTCCAAGGGGTGCAGAGGAAGCAGAGTAGCAGCAGAAACAACAACTCACTGTAATCCCCATTCCCTGTCTCCCTCCATGGATGAGGGGGAGTAGGTAGAAT
>WEKX01019144.1:0-45385 GCA_013390025.1 Pitta sordida
ATATTATTTATATGTAAATGATTTTATAAATAGTCATGTAAGATATGACTATGGATCTACTGAAGTAAGGTGGTTTTTCATGATCAGATACTAATACAGAAGTTATTCAAGTTTTATGTTACAGTAATCTCTCACTACTTTGCGGTTCACCATTCACAACTTCAATATATTGCGGGTTTTTTCCCACAGCTTTACCATGTTTACACTATTTACTGCTACTTTGCGGATTTTGTTTATTGTGTCATCTTTCTGGAACCCATCCCCTCTACGATATTTGAGGGATTACTGTATCAGTCCTTTATTTTCAGTCATTGATTAAAGATTCAATAGAATTCTAACATATAAATCTCACTAATCTTTATTTAAACAGGCTTCATGTGTTTGTTTACTGGTAATTCAAGCCTTATCATTGCTGAAAAAACTCTGAATATGTGGTCTAAATACAATCCTGGGGCTAAAACTGCATTAAAAGAACATGAGAAAAAGTTTTCTAGTGTATCTTATTGATCATAAGACAGTCCTAAGAGTTGGGATCTTTTGAGGATAGTAACGTCACCATTAACTTACCACAGAAATGAGAATGGCCCAGTGAAGTGCAAAATTTCACAACATTTCACTCTCAAGAAGACATAAGAATGGAGCCTATGATGATGAGTGGCAGATCAGTGTCCTCGAGAATGTCACAGTACATGTATCTAGCATTGTTTTTAATAAAAAATCATAAGTATGCTAAATGCCAGCTTTTCCCACCTGCTTCTCAAATTTAAACAGATTCAATTTCTTGAAGGTGTCGAGCCAAAAGTGGACTTTCTGTATTAGTAAACTAAACTGGATATTAATGGATTTCACTTTATTGCTACAGATATAATATATCTTTTTTAGTTTTAAAAGCTTAGGGAACTGCTGTCATCATTATAGGGTCATAATACAGCTGCATTTCATAACACAGATACATGGTTTTCATTAACAAAGCTGGGAGTGGGTGTTATTTATTAATCCAATAGCACCTAGAGTTCCAGCCATGTGAAGTTCTCAAACAGACTAGAATCTGTACAAATATAGTACTTCCAATCTGTGTATGGAAACCATGCCATCAATAATCCCACACATTTAGAATATTCACTAAATGTTAAACTCCTGTTAAAGAATCAAAGATGGACAGCAATGCTGCAAATATGGAATGTAGAGAGAATCAGGATTGCAAATCATCATGGCCATCATTTGCAAACCAAGTGAAGAAAAGTTAAAATAACTGAGCAGTGTTTTGTACACAGAAAAGTTCATAGCAAACCCATTCTTTCTTTCAAAAAAAAAATGGGATTTTGTTCATATCACATTGTTGTTGATATCTCTTCAAAAATATTTAAAACTTACACTAAGATCACTATGGAGTCTGACAAAGTAATCCAATATAAGATATACAGAAAGCCTTCCACTTCATTCAATGGGAATCTGAAAACAAGGAAGAGTTAATTAAAACAATGTTAAAAGCTAGGCCTGCTAAACAGTTAAGAGGTTTTACATCATCATGTTTTTCCTACAATTCTTTCCAATTTTTTATTACATCATGTTTTTCCAGAAGCTGCCTGCAAGGACATTATAGATGGCAAGACAAGATAGAGATCCAGAGAACGTGGAAAAGTGCCAGAGGGGCAGATCCAGGGGAGGGCACAGGGATGAGATGTGTCTCTGTTTGGATGTGTCAGGGTGTAAGGATTGATGAATGTTAAAAAGGTGATTTGATAAGGTGGGAGAGGTCATGCGTTTTTGGATATGGAGGCCTCTTTGAAGAACCTGCACTTTTTTTACCTCTATTAATGTTATTTAGAATTTTTCCTCCTCCATTTCTAGGCATCAATCCCTTCAAGTGTCCAGGGTCTTGTTGGATGGGGCTCTGAGCATCCTGATCTAGTGAATGGCAACCCTGTCCATGGCAGGGGTTTTGGAACTAGGTGATCTTTAAGATCCCTTTCAATCCAAACCCTTCCATTATTTTATGATTCTAATAAATAGTATGAGATACCATGGGGATGGGCACACTAAAAATACCTGAGAAAAACACAGAGAGAGAAATAGGCTGATAGATGAGTAACAAGGTTACATGGCATTTGTCTACAGGTGATGTGTTTTGAGTAACAGCTGGTGCCAGGAAACATGCAGTATAATGTAAGGCACTTTTTTTTTCAGGAAAGTTAGTGTATTTCCAAACATGGGTGGAAAGCTGAAACACTGAGAGTGGGTCAACCTCCCACAGTTCACATCTGATCCATTGAGAGTAGATTTAAGTGTGATTGCCATAAATACTCATCTTGTCTATTACCATGTAAACTGATGGCAATATGTACAAACAAAAGTAGCTGTGTGTCAATCATTTAATCAGGTATCACAACTTTATTAATTTAGTATGTACACGAGGACAGAAGTTTACCAAGGTAAGTTCACCAATTACTGCTAGGGTAGGTTTATCTCTGATCTTTTTTTTGCCTTTTCTCAAGAGAAAATAACCCATCTTTAGAGACTCACCATACTAGTGAAGCAGTTTAATAAAACAGCAAGCTCTGCAGGAAGAAGGATCAGGCATCAGGTAGTGATCAAACCAATGATCAGGCAGTGCAGGTAAGTGGAGAACTATCAGTATATAGCTGACACAAAAGTTGCAAAGAGCTTACCCATCCACTTCCACCCTATTTATTTTAAAAACTCAAACAGAGACAGTGCAGACCAGTGCTGGCATATCAGCAAACTTAGGGGGGGACAGCCCATGTTGAAAAGTGAAATAACCTACAATTTGCTCTGTTAGTATTTTGTCAGCCAAATAGAGAGCAGAGTGTGCAGACAGTTTCTAATTCCAATACCAGCAGGTTATGGCCAGCAATCAGGAAGGAAAAGAAAAGGGTTGAGAGTCTACCTGCATTTACCCAGACTGCTACACTTTCAGGACAGGTGAATATGAGCTAGCAATAAAAGTTTTTTGCCTGGCCTTTTTTCTTTCACTGTATCCTTACAATGATTGTGATATCTTGAATAACCTGTTTATTATCAAGTTCATTAAAATAAGGATTTCTTCTCAGATACAATGTACTGCTGTAAAACCCTTAATAGAGTTTTACTGTGATATTTTAAATTATTACTGTGCATCAAGAAGATTTTTTAAACCAAGATTGACTGACTGATTTTCTGATTAGGAGAGTTTTAGAAGTTGTGCAGCAGGAAGTGGAAGCTGTTATGTCAAAACCTTCAACCATATTATGTACTTAAGGCAAGGAATGTATCTTACAAATCTTATAGAGAACCATATCTTGTCTACATTATAGAAGTGATGCAAAATATTTACATGGGCACTGACTGCATGTATTAAGAGATATTAATAATAACTAAGCTGCATGACTACATCCTACATACTTACAATACTAACATGACTCAGAAAAAGTTTCATGATTACAGTGAAATTCCTGGGACTCAACAGTCATTTGGGTGTTAAGGTGTATTGGATATGCTTGTTGAAATTTGCTGCTCACAATAGAAGTAGAAAACAATCTCTGCTTATTGAACCAAGAATGGATCATAGTTCTAGCGGTGCTGGTTCCCTTCCATCTCAAAACCAGACACATTTTAAGGCTGTGTAAGGAGCCAGAAAAATTGAAGAAACAAAGCAAGATATTAACAGATTATTTTAAGCTTTTCATGAGAATGGGGGTACATCTTGGGCACAGGTCATAAAACTGGCTCAAGACTGACAACAATGTATAATGACTGTGCAAAAGAATTCCCATTATCAACCTAATAGTCAAGAAAAGATAGATTAGGATGGCACAGTGTTCACATGTGGCCTCTTGGGGATCTTTCCTAAATGAATTCCTAACATGCAATGCTCTAAAAAGATGATTTGTTGAGATTTGAGGATGATATTTTTTCCCAGATATTTCAATGGTTTTAGCACAACTGATGACGTTTCCTCCTTTATGTTCTGTGCCCAGAAAAAAAGACAGGAATGTATTCAACAGGATAAAAGCATATTTAAACTGAGCATCTTACACTATATTCATCAAGATTCATATACTGTGGGGCAAAAATATACATTGCTTTAAAGTTTGAGAGACACAAGGAGAAGTGCTGAATATAGGTTTTCCCTACTGTGTCTGCTGAACTTAAAAGAATCAGAGTCAGAAAATTCATCTGTGACCTCATGGCTGGAGCAAGTCTTCACTAGTCTCAACAGTTGCTATTAATCATATGAAAATTACTAGTGGATTTTGTCCCACTTAAAACTTGAAGATTTTATATGAAGAACTGTTGACATAGGCACCGCAGATGTGGATCGGTCTATGATGTTAAGTTGCAGATTCAAATAGAAAAAGTTATGCATGTATTTTAAAAAAGAAACCTTTGTGTCCATTCTGGGGTGGTATCTGCTCAAAGAGCACCCAAAGACAGCCCACCAGATCGAACTGGGGACTTTTCATGAAAGCATAAAGCAAATATAAAGACATTGACTCTGGGTCATCATTCATGAAGCAGGATGACATAGCAAGACTAGAAATTACTTCTCATTTATTCACATGGATTAACAATGAAAAATAATAATAAAAAGAATTTGTTTTATATTCATCCCATCAATACTTACCTGGAACTAAAATATTTAGCAGAAATCAGTCTTCTGCAATCATCCTGCTTATTTACCATGTATCTCCATTGCTGTCCTCTGGTCATGTAACGGATAAAAAAAGATCAGTAGTCAACCAAGGACATGATAGGGATCTTATGAGTTCTAAAGATATGGCTGCAGGAGGTACTGTCAGAGGCCCAAAGGGAATGAGAAGTTTTTGCAGTAGGTAAAGCAGATGACATAGCATATATGTCTGTAAAAAACAGAATGTTT
Organism: Pitta sordida; assembly: GCA_013390025.1. Lineage (NCBI taxonomy): Eukaryota > Metazoa > Chordata > Aves > Passeriformes > Pittidae > Pitta > Pitta sordida. The sequence goes on from WEKX01019144.1 coordinate 4,880, forward strand.
TCTGGTTTCAAGTAGTAAGAGTAGTCTTTTATGTACCTATGTAAAGATGTGGCAAGACCTCCAAAACTTCTTTTCCCATATATATAATAACATGAAACCCATATGGCTTCTCACTTGGCTGAACTGGGATTTTGTAGAGGAACACAATTTGGTGTGGTGTATGATGCTCTGAGTCAAAGTCAACTAATGTCAATGGAGCCCCATCTGCTGCATTCAGCAGACTTTAGATTGGGCTCATGGCATACTGATAAAGATAAAGCAGAAGGAGGCCTTGAATTCTCATACTGATTTATGCTGAGTAATTGAATACAGATATAAAGACAATATAAATAACTTCAGAAAGGTCACTTGGCTAGTCAGACTAGGAAATAAATTTAGAAGTCTTAGAATACCAGAGAAAATACTTTTTCAGACAACTGTTTTTTCATTATGGTTTTCTAAGAATTACAAGCATCATTCAAAATATACTTTTTTTTACATTCCTAATATAGTAAATAATCAATAGGGCTTTTCATCTCTTTTCTTATGACTTCATCCTTCTATTGGTCTCAGCTCAAAGTTCCCACTTCAGTGAAGTCTCAGATATAAAGGACAGACAGACTCAGCCTTAATGACTTTCTGTATCAGCTTCATCTATCATATATGCAAGGTTATATATAGATCTGGAAATAGTATCTGGCAACCGTGTGCTGCTGCACAAGTGTGGAAGGAGACAACACCCAGCACACCACTGTGACCCACTAAATACCCTTTGGCAGTGTCATAGGAACCCATCTGCTAAGCAGTTCAAGGAATGGGGTGCCAACGTCTGGATGTCATTTCCAGAGGAAAGAAAGAGGAATATTAATATGTGTGTGTTTCCTTTCTAGTTTGATTCAGCTGTTTGTCACAAGATTTTCTCCAAGCTGGACAATTCATTCACTTCATACTTGCATATCTCTGAAGATGACCTATACCCCAGCTGTTATGCCTAAATTCCATATATGTACCAAGGATAGTGAAATCAATTTTGTACTTGCTCACATAAGATGAAACAAGCTTTGGGAGAAGCCATTTTCAGGGTCCTAGGTGGTTTAGATAAATCACAGGTTGTATGAAAAGACACTCAAAGGAAGGAATATCTGTACTTGCACTGAGGCCATCGCATTAGCTGTAAAAGCATCAAAACTCTCCTCCAGATATGTCAAGGAGTAGAGCCAGAAACAAGATAACTTAGGATCCTGCTGAGGTAACTTCTTGGTTCAATAAGCAGAGCAGCTAGTCCAAGTATGGATTATGTCACTTATATTGGTAATATACCATGAAGAAACTGTAGTTAAGTCACCAAAATTACAGCTGAAAGTGACACAGGAAGACAGCAGTGATTTTAGACCAGAATAACCCAAATTTTCCAGTTTCTACTCTAGTGCTCTAACTACTAGACCATCACTCACATCTTTGAGTTTACAGTATTAGATTCCCTTTGCTGCTTACAACAGCAAATTCCCAGCATATATTCCCTATTACCAGCAAGACTATAGTCTACTGATCCATTCTTTTAACAAGAAAATAAATTTGAAGTACAAGTCCCAGTCTTGTCCACAAATTTGGTTTTAATCATATAACTTTTCCATTAAGAAAATCACACTTACAAGGTTAAGACCATGATTGTCTACAAGGTTTTTTTGACTCTGTAGTTAGTACCTACATACATACAACTTCCAAAAGCCAGGCGATTCCTTCTATTTCACCTACACGGAGACCAGGTTCTTACATGTCTGACTGCCTCTGTTCCCTCATTGATACAATGTTTTAAAATATTAAAACACAAAAGCTTCAGTGTAGCCATTGTATGCTTTTGAACAATACAAAAGGAAGGAATGCAGCTTTTCCATTCCATCAAAGTAATTTCATCTTGAACTATGTTCTTGGGCACCTCACAGCTGGTTGTGAGGAACTGTGTAGGTTGATCTTTCAAGACAAGAATCTGTTGTTCAGATTTTGGGATTCACATTGCACATTGTAGAAATGTTTTGCTTAATGACATTTTCTATGTTTACCTTCTTAACAGTCATGTGTTACAGGCCATGTTGGGTCAAGTTTGGCATCCCACTCAGTCCATAAAGGCAGGATGATCTTGATCACAGGTATAAAACCTTTTTGAAAGTAAGTCAAAACTAGAAGGAAATCTGCAGTCAAACTAGGACAAAAGCACAAGTAATCACTCCCCTTTCTCTATTTACAAAGTGGGTTTTTTTCTCATACCTGTGTTTTTAAAGCAATATTAAAAGTTTAATTCCATAACCCTTGCTCACACCTGCAGACTTTTTGCCAGCAGAAACATCCCATGACTTTCGTGAAATTTAGTGCAGTTATATAATGGGATTTTATGAAACGGCCACAGGTGAAAGTCACTGGGCCAGAGCCTCTGAAGGAAAGGTTTTATACCATTTTCCTTGTTACTGGAAACCACACATGAAATTAAGATATGATTAATTGGAACCACAGCAACATTGTAGCTTAGAAGCTCTACATCATAGCTCCATGTCCATTTTTTACTCCTTGGATTAAAAACATTATGCCTTGATCCTTATGTATTCTAGACAACCACCATTTTCCATAACAAAAATGCAAACAAAAACTTCTGCTCTGCTGCATGAGGCCATACTGCAGCATGGTTGGTATAGGGAACTTCAGGAATATTTCAGTAATACCATCCTATTTCCTGTAATTGAACGGTCCTTATTTTCTCCTGATAGATGTGCAGGCATGCCTCACTAACAATTACTGAGGGTCATAGGCAAACAATTTCTACACCTACTGTACATAATAATTGTCATGAGAAATTATATTCACAGCCTTCTAAGCTTCCATTTGCAAACAAAGATCTATATGATAATAATATCTCTATAGCTTACAATGCATACACATTAGCCTGGTGTATACACAGCAAAAGTTTCTAACAGAATTCCACATTGATCATCAAAAGTTTATTCCATACTTCATAGCTGGGAATAAAATGCTTGACATGTTTTTATCAACAAAATACTCATGTTCAGTGCCTCTGGTTGCATATTATTCTTGACCCAATGGACGTGTTACAAACCTCCTACATTCCAACATATGGCTTTCTTGCATGCTTCAGAAGGAGAAATTAAGCAGCCATAAGCATTAGTAGTCTCTATAGCACTGCACGAAGAAGATTTTGTAGTATTATATCTCATAATATGGTTGCTTCAACAGACACCTCTTTAAAATCCGAATATATTTACATTCAAAATTAAGTATTATTTTCTCCCCATTTCTCATAATCCCTTAATATGGCAGACGTGCACCTGATCATGCTGTTTCCCATACAGCAAAGCATGTTTGTGTGCTGTTAAGTGCTAACGCATTTCATGTATATGATACCTGGTCTGTCAAGTTGCCTCTCTTTCTNTACCTGCTCTGTCAAGTTGCCTCTCTTTCTCTATTCATGCTGCAAGAACATTTTTAATGAAATATTTGCCATTAACATTTTCATACATGTATGCTATTCATAAAAGGAAAAAAATAATTTTGCCTTGGACTAAACTCTGTTTTAAATGACAAACTACATTATTAAAACTACCCCCATCCTGAGGCAGAAGCACCTGCCTGTATACATGCACATAGAGAGAGAAGAGCAGCTCATTTTCCTTTGAGTATCATGTGTCCCCTGTAGCCCTTTAATGCTTAAGGCTAAAATGCTAAAATACTGAAAACAGGTGTACCTTGACCCTCTGTAGATCTGATAAGATCTGACTGGATCAAAGGCCAAGGTCACTTGAGTCATGAGATTGGCTGAGTGATATTATTTTTGTCATAGTTCCAAACTGTTGAGAGGTAGGACTCTGATTCTGGCACATGAGAATCAAATGATATGATAGTCTAGTTATTAAATATGACAGATAGAAAAAGCTGAACGTTGCACAGCTACTCTGTGATTAGTAGCCTGTATTTCACAATGTCACTGCTCAGAATACTTCCAAGACTCTTTCAAGAACTAAGGTTTCTGAATTTAAAAAGAAAGAATAAAAGAAAGTAGAGATAAAATCTGGTAACAACCCTGTAAGATTTCACAGCTTATTTTCTGAACCAGCATTCTATTTCAATAATTCAACTGTAAATCTAGTTCTCCCTTTCCATTTATTTCCTTAGGACCATCTTTAAATCTTCTATTTTATTTTATTTTAATCAGATAGATGAATAAACTTCTATGGAACATCAAGGAAAGCAAAACAAGCAAAGTTAGCTCTATCTCATCATTTTCATGTTATGCTTGCAAATAGATGAGCATTTCAAATCCGACTCTATTCTCCTGCAGGTAACTTATTTTCAGAATTAAGGAGGAAACCCAGTAACAATAAAAATGCCCATCTCACCCATGTATCTCAAACACTATCTTTTTAAGGTAATCAAAAGTAGAGTAGTTTGATGTTTAGCATGGCATATCTATAACTTACACAGGCTATCAGTTGATTCATCTATAAACTAGATACACTTTTCTTTCCCCCTGATGCTTTCCAAATGTTTTTAAAGGGCTTTTAGATCCACTGATGAAAGACATTTTAGTATCATGCAGTATCACCAACAAGGGTGTCTTGAGTGCCTACTTGCATATTGAAAATGCAGCCTTTTGTCTTTAGAAGGCAGCCTAAAACCCTAATTTAATCGGAAGATTTTGTGGGCTGAGGGATTGTACAGTATCAGATAAGTTAGCAACAAACCCATCAAGTACTCCAGGGGGAAAAAAAATAAAGCATAATCAGGTAATCTTATAACCAGCAGATAAAAGCTAAATAGAAACATATTACGTAGCCTGTAACTATAATAGGCTAACACTGTATAATTTCCAAGACATAACTGCTACATACAATCAGGAAGAAAGTGAAGAACCATTAAACACTCAGTGAAAATGGGATAGGAATGGCGAAATTGTGTTCAAAACTTGGGATTTTCTGTTGTTTCTTCTCAAGGAATGGATGATTGCTTGATATAAATAATAAAAAGATCATATTAAGACATGTCTGAACAGGCAGCAGTTGCTACTGTACTTAAGACCGGAGCTGGAAGGAAGGACTGCTTCTGTTTTGAGTAGAAGTGGGCCCCCAGTCTCTAAGAATGTGTGCATGATGTATAATAGATACATGTCTGATATAATTAATTATATTTTTCCTAAATTTAACATTGCCTGAAGGGTAAAATCATTTTGCTTGGTGAAATCCCTCATGCCACACAAAGTCTGTGCACAAGTCAGATTTAATTGCTGTGATAAAACCACAAGAAAGGCCAGGTTTGCATTAAATCTATAACCACATCTAGTGAAGAATAGCTTTAATCACCTATGAAATGGTGACCACAAGATAATTAAAGGGAAAGTGTTCTCATTAGTAATTATCCAGGAATATCAAATCCCAGTTTATCTTAAAGTCCAATTTAAAAAGGCTTGGCATGGTTTTAATTTTTTCTTCTATTTCTGAGGTAATGAATCTCCTAGAATTTCTCCTATAAGGGTGGTAAATAATGGAGGTTTGCCCTGCGCAATTCCACAATCCACTGTGATGCTTCCTTTCCTGTGTCTGTGCTAGTCAGAGTACCAGGTAACAGCAGTGACTTCTCATTGACACCTTTGCCATGTTCACATTCAGGACAAAGAGAAGACTGAAGTTTTTCATTCTCTCTAAAGACAGTGTTACTTGTGTTGCTGTGAGATGATGTATCTCCTTGCTCCTATCACTGAAACGTTCTCAGTGTAGTTTCTCTGTTCCTGCTAACAAATCCTTGATGTCCTACAGATATGCTTCCAGTGGAAAAGGGAAGCAGAGTGTCACATGAATCTGAGCAATAACTTGCTGCAATTTGCATGTGCAAATAGCATGCAAGAGCTGCTCTCCAGAATCCCTATTCTCCCTATTCTCCAGAATTAAGGCATAGTGCTGTTTCCAAGCTTTGACAAGAGTCACCTGTGTTATGAATTGACCCTAATCAAAGACCAGCACAGAAAGCAAATTCTCCTGCTGCTCATATTGTTTCCTCTATCTGACCTGTTTAACAAACATAATAGCACACACTATATTTCATTAGGCTCAGCTTTTACTTGACTGTAAAGCAAATGAATTCAGAAGACTATACTTAAAAACATCAGATAGCAATAACAGCACAACATGGTATGTGTAGTAGGGTAAATGATTCTTTTACATGAACATAATACCTCCTGCATACTTTCTCTGTTTTCCTTCTCCTTTCCTCTTTACACACCTTAGCAAATATGCCAGGAGGGCAGATTCTGGTCTGGTCTGAACTGCTGCCTATGAAATTTCAGACAGCTTGATTTTTAGCTTGGCAAAGTTTGGTAAGGGTCTCTTTCAATATTAGGCTTATAATGAAAGGATTGTTGTAACCTTATCTATGTTATGTAGAAGAGATCAACATCACTCAATCATTAAAAAAAATCCCAACCCAGTATGCTTCTTTTCTTTCTTTAAATGTAATTTAGTTTTCCTTTCCCCCAAGTCTCATTGTGGGTTCACTGAGCTATGCTCCCCTTCAGGCAGAAATGGAAACCAGAGGAGTTGCATTCCTTCAGTACATTTCTGACAGCGAGTGTGGCTGCATCAAACTTAGCAGCAAAAGGCTTACCCATTGCTCTATAGTGCAGCTGTGCAGAACTTGGCTGTTTCAGATCATAGCACTTTTATAAAGACTTTCATGAAGATTTCACTTGGTTTGTTGCTGCTGAATTGCACTTTTAGACAGAAAACCAGCAAAAAATAAGGAAAAAAAGAGGTATCAAAACATTCAGTGAAATGTCTTGCATTTCATCTAGTTCTGTGTTGAAATTGTGTGGTGCTGTGATGATACAGAGGAATAAAAGAATTATTTGAACCTTAGGCCACCTTTGCTTTGAAATGTTCACAAACCATAGCAAAACTTTCAACTGATGTAAAGTAAGATTCAAATTTCTAATGAAACCAGGCCATTTTGCATGGATTCAGGTTTCATAATGCAGGTCTCTTACAGCTGTACTCTCAAAGGAATATATTCCTATCTCAAGATGGGATTTACATATTGTATGTAACTCCCCACATGTCCCAGCAAGATTATTACTTTCTTATATAGCCGTAAATCCTAGAGCTTTATGTTATGTCAAGGGAATGGATAATCCGCTCACTAAGGGCCAAATCCTACCCCTTGAACAGGCATGTCAAGGCCCAAGAGGTAAAAGAAACTCTATTCTTTGAGGAGATAGATTAGCAAGGCACACCCTCCACAGAGGCACTGAAGATGCTCAGTTCACACTGGTGTGCCAGAGTCCCTGCATAAGGATGCGGTCAGCCCTAAAAGCCACACAGAGAGCAGCAGCACAGTAATCAGCAGCCCCACACCAAACAGATCAGGCACTAGTTAGATCATGTCAATCAGGTCCTGACACACATTATTCTTTTCCCTATAAGCATTCCTGCAACTTAAATTCAGAGAATATTGGCCAACTAATACAAGTAATGTCAAAGTACAGAGAGAATAAACAGAAAGCATCAGATTCTGGACTCAAGTGCTACTCTCTTGCATTCAAGGGGATGGGGTTTGTGTGTGAAAGCAGAACAAAAATTTATAGATCTGCATTATACGTTTTAAGGCAACCAGAGTGGGTTTTTTTCAGAACCTGAGCATTCTTTGTTGCCATTTTCCTAACAGCAACACACAGGCTGAAGAGCACAATTTTCTCTATACACAACCAGTCCTATGTATATATACCACCAGCACTCCTTATTATCTGTTTGTTTTATTTCAATAACTGAGGATCTCTCCTGCCCTGCCCACCCTTGGATACCCTGAAGTGCATCTATGTGCATGGCATTGATGTATTGATACACCAGCAAAAAAGAAGGACTACAGAACTTATGCATTTCCTAAGAAGTATCATTCTGGGAAGTGCAATCAGACAGGAAAAATGCCTTCTTCCAAAGGCCAAGAGCAAACAAGAAATCTCCCTTCTCAGCAGCAGACATCATGTAATTATGTCTTTTTTGTACTCTGCCTAAGCACTGTCCAGAACAGGCAAGCACCAGAGCATAGGGCATCTCCGTGCTCAAAGCTGATCTCTAAGACTGGACTCAGCTTCTTTCCTCTCTCATTCTCCCAGCCAAGCCAAGGCCCTTCTGACACACCCCTTTATGTTGTGCAGAAGGGGTATGTAAAGGAAGCAATTAACTCCCCACAGCTGGTCTAAGTCCTACAGGACAGAGAGACGACTCCAGACCCCTTTCTAGCTTAAGGATTAACCTCTTCTTCCCCAGTGTCTACAGGGGATGTGCTTACCCTCATACACATGACTTAGAGTAAAGCTCTGAACATTTATGACAGTGACTTTCAGTTCCACATCTGGATGACAAAGGCCTATCTGTCTTTAAATAAAACATATTATCAGTAACATATCAGAAAACAAAGTTCTGTGTTTGAATTTATTATTATAGATCTGCTTCAAGCAAATATAATCATATCCTATAGAGATTAACCAAAGGCATAAAAAGAGAAGTCCACATTGTAACATCTTATTTCCTTCATGAAAGTGATTAATATATGATTAAATTATAATATTGCAAATAATAATAATACATGGCACTTATATAGCACCTGCCTTCTGAGGATCTCAGCACTTTTCAAACACCTACAAAATCTCACACATGCTAACAACATGGCTTATGATCTTTTCTGCCTAACCTTTCAAATCTTTACATGCCATATGAGTGTGTTAAAACCAGGAAATGAATATGCCTGTGACTTCACAGAATTGGATGTGTTTTTAGGTCTAAATCTGGTGCAAATATGTGCCCACCCTAAGTGAATCTGACCCCAGAATAGCTACAGTTAGGGTATAATTGGAGTGAGGTTGATATGTGTGCATGCATATTTAATTACTCTCTGAGTTTTCATTCATTTAGGGAGTGTCCTGGGTCAAGGAGAGGGGAAAAAAACTTGGTTCAAGGAAAGCAAAGAAAATTGTAATGCCAGGAATCATCTTTACCTTATGCTGCCTGAGACAAACACAATAAAACAAGACTTTGGCCAGGTTAGACAGAAGATTCATTAATGCGCCCTTGATGCAGTCTCTACCACAGGTGCTCACATAAAGCCCAGCCAGATGTAAAATATAGATCAGAAGTTAAATTTCCTCCTGCAGGTATGTTGGCAAACGCGCTTGGTGCAGAGCCCCACACATGTACACCTGATTGGTGACTATGAGGAGTTGTGGGTGAATGATGAAGCTGCATAAAACAAAGATAAACAGTTTCAACCCATGTGTTTGGCAGATATATTAAAGTGTGCAGATTGCCATTATGTGCAGGGTTTGGAAAATGCAACAGTAATTCCTTTCAAGGGGAATCAAGAATTAAATTGGTTCGACCTGGTCCCCAGCTTCTCAGATGGCCTTAAGGGTATGCATTGACTGTAAAGGGACAGTGGCAGCTTATGGATATGGCACCATTTTAGGAACCTGTGATGTTGAGATCTATCTGAAGTATGGCTGGTGATCAACTGTGTCACCTCAGTTGAATAAATTCTCTCCATGTTTCTGCTTTCTTTCCACTTCAGGATAAACTGTCAATGTAAAAACCAAGAATTTTAAGGTGATATTTAGTCCCATTAAAAGCCAGTTTCTAATTGTCTAGTGAACTGTGTGATAAAAGGAGACCTAGGTATGTAACTACAACAACTCTCCATTAGCCTTTTGTTCTGGACAAAGCCAGTATTGTTGATTGGGTACCAGACAAAACCACTGTAATTTTAATACAACTTACTACTGAGCACAGCTACCCATTAATTGAAGCTTTTTGTTTTCAAATATAAGTATCTATCTCAATATAAAGTTCTTTTAAGAATAAGAGAGACCTCTTCCCTTCCCTTCTCTTCCCTTCCCTCTTCTCAGTACTCTTTATCCTTATCTTTATTCTAGAGATGTTCTTCACACTAAACTCTGGGGTGCAAATTCCATATAAAGCACCTATTTCTAAAAGTCATCTTATCCAATCAGGGATTGGAAATAAAACAGGTGAACAGTCACACACATGGAATAACTTAAAGTAAATAATCATAGTGCTCAAATTGCAGATAATTCATAGGGTACAGTTTGCTCACAAAAATAATTCAGCTGACAATTACAAATAATGATCTAATTTGGGAAAATCGCAATCACCTTGTATGCATTACATTTACAGAAGAGCTGAATTTGCTGGATGAAATATTTGTTATGAAGAGTTCAGCCAGCTCTACTATTTACTTCACTGAGTAGCTAAATCCAAAGAGCACACAGTGGAAACCAGTGCAGAAGGGAAATATTTACATATTATCTATGTTAGAAGTGTGCAATGAAAGTTGGAGAGAATACACAACTAAAAAGACATGCTAATCACCCTGGAAATCGTCATGCAAAATAAACATGCGATAGATGTTAAATGGCAAGCAAATAAATGCAGACGTGACAAAACTGGACCAGAAAATTCCAGATCAGTACCATGCTTCCTCACTGATAGTGATTATTTCATTGCAAGAAAAATGGGGTGTGAGTTCGGTCTCTGTATGGGCGTTAGATGGTGACTTGGACTAGATGATCCTTGTGGGTCCCTTCCAACTCATAGTATTCTGTGATTCTGTGGAATATTGTTGTTACTGTTGTTGTAGCGTACAGGCCAACATTTTAAACTCATTTGGCTTAAGCACACACAAGGTTTCTAATTTCTATCCCATAGAGATTGACTGATGTTATCAGGTTCATACTGGAATCTGATGGAGCATGAGGTGCCATCCCTGGAGCTGTTTAAGAGAAGACTGGATGATGAACCCAGAGAGATGGTCTAGGTGATGGGAGGCTTGGATGGATGGAGTGTGGTTCCCATGGTTACAGGGTTGTGGGTTCAATCTCTGGGTGGACATTTGCTTGGGAGTTGGACTAGATGATCCTTATGAGTCCCTTCCAACTCAGAATAACCCGTGAATCCTGTGTTTGGGGATGGCTACGCAAAAATCTGTGGGGTGCCTTGAAATTTCGAGCCCAGTTTACTGAAACTGAAATTTAATTGCATTTTATGGTAATTCGTTTAGTTTTGGTTCTTCCTGAAAATAAGACAAGAAATGGAGCAGGATAGACAGACACTGTTAGGATGTCAGATTTAGCCCTCTGTTCTGGGCTAATCACTCCTTGTTACATTTTGGGATCTTTCTCTGCAGCAGCTTGTCCTGTCTTATCTTACCTATGGGCCTCCAAAGTACAGCTTCCAGATCAGAATATTCAGTTCTCATGTATCTTGGGCCAAGTTTTAGACCAGAGGACATTTATTAAACAGCTTCACAGTTCTAAACACATTTACACTGTTTCAAGGCTTTTAATAAGGACTTTCTCATGAACAATATAATCTGTCAATGTTATAATCCCTATTATAGACTCTATTTATAATCCCTAGTGGAAAAATATTGTTAAGGCAACCTTGAATAAAGGAGCTTAAAATGAACATATGTTAAATTTAATAAATTATAGCTTTTCTTGCTTTTCTTTCCCCCCATTTCTTTGTTTCCATACTTTAGGTCAGACTAGATCCAAATAAAACTGAACAAAAATTTAGGAGGCAGTTTGAGATCAACCGCTTTTTAGCAGTGCTGTTCTTACCACAACAGTATATTATGTAGCTTTATCTTTTTTGCTTTTTTGAATGTTGGTCATCATTTCAGCCTTCCACTCCTGCTGCACAGAATACAATATGCAAGATGCAGAAGCGTACTAGATTTGGCTTTGACCAAAAAAATGAGTTTTCTAACCACCCCATATCCACAGCATTTCTAAGCACTCCTACTTCCTACACCATATGGTACTGGAATACTCAGTGGGAGTTGAGGCAGTAGAAAAATCCTGGGTGAGGCTGCATGAAGCTACAAACACCATTTGAAAACGGAGTTGTCTCGCCACTCTGACCAGAAAGTTTCCACAAACCACTAATAAATGTACTCCAGACCACAGCCGGGAAGAGTCTGAGATAGACAAATCATTTAATAACCAGAACATGCTCTGCATTTACAGAGCTCTCTTTAGAGGAGAAAAAAATGAGGCACAGTGTCTGACAAAGCATTTCCTTTAGACAATACAATACTTACTTTTAATTTATAATCCAGTTTACTTGGCAAAAATTACTTTTCCTTCTCATTTCACTGCTATGTACTTTCTTGCCTCTTCTGAGAGCCAGCTGGTCACCACTTTCTGCCCTAGAGGTATCTGCTTTTCACTGGTGCTTTATATTGTTGTGAAGTGCTTAGGGATTTACAAGATGGAAGACACTATAAATGTGAGAAATTGTAGAGCTTGCTAAAGTTATTACGAAACTTCCACTTTGTATTAGTCAGATCTTTTCACAGCCACTTTACCACTGAAGTCATCAAAATGTCATCCATCCTTTCAACTAAGAGAGCGGGCTCACCAGATTCATTTAAATGGCATTATCCATCCCAAAATTGTGTACAGTTTGGATGACTGAGGCCTGAAGCCTACACACAATTTGTCCTCAGTTTTTTTCACACTGTGCAAATTTAAAACTATTCTGAATTTGAACTCTTCCTGGAAGCAGTGTTAATTGAACCCAGGCAAATGTAACCATTGCGCAGTTAAAATAAAAGAAAAACTCCATGTTGTTCAGACAAATCCATATCTTAATTATCCTCTACTTCTCTGTAGATCTTGCATGCTGCAAATCATGAATGAAAAAATTTGATTTACAGTTCAAGACATCACAGACAAAAACAATCATTGCAGTATATCCACATACACAAAATCTTCATCAGCTTAAGTTAGTCCAAATGATCCAGCAAGGAAACAAACACTTATTTCTTACTGAGAAATGTCTGCTCACTGTGTGAGCAGCCTGCTAGTCATTAGCAGTTCTACAGAAAGAGATGTCTGCTTAACTAAAACATTATTATTGAAGTTAAAAAAATAAAAAAATATTTAAAACCCCACCACAACCATGACATTGGGTCATGACAAAAGCACAGGATCCAAATAATTAGGTCAGCAGCAACAAATTCTGAAGAAAAGCTGTCTAGACTTCTATTTTCATTTTCAGATTTGAGTGGTTAGGTTTTGTGTGCCTGTGTGCATTTGCTGCTTTGAATTCTCAGGGTGGTCACGTTAATAAGTTTGCCCCAGCAGGCAGAGAGAAGCCTGGATCAAGGTGTGGCACTCTGGCTTTGATGTCAGCTGTCACGCTCAGCTGCCTCTCGATCTCTTTGGCTGCCATCAAGTCTGTTGTTGTGGGAGACCAGGTAAACCAGGGCTGTTCTGCTGTGTGGCACAACTCAAAGGAAAGTCAGCTCAGATATCCTGTGAGGGGTTATGGTCCTCACCAGCTAAACATATAAGGAGAACTTAACTTGTAACAAACTTTTAAATAAAAAGCCATTGAGTCTCACTGGGCTTTTACCAGAGGCTATGGAATGTTAGTGCAACGGCAATTACTGAGGTCTGTTTGTAAAAAGTCCTACAAAGGGAAACTATACACTGTAGTGGAAATGGTGGACCAAGATAAACAGTGAGTTGGCATGTATTTAGAGAATTAGAAGCACAGTTCACAAAAATCATACAGAAGAAAGGTGTGTGAGGGAGTGGAGAGTGGAATAAGTCTTTCTTCAACTAGGAACTTGCTGGACATTCTGAAAACAGAACACTTAAAAAGCAGTATTTTTCCACATTTTTTGTTTCTACAAACACTGGTAACTAACAGCAGCTCTCTGCAAGGCAAGATGCAAAACTGAATGAGCAATTTTAAAGGAAGAATCCAATGCTAGCCTTTCCTTGAGCACTGGCATGTCTGTTTCAAAGGGGAGCTCAGTAGGTGCAGTCTATTATTTATTAATGTGACTAATGCAAGGAACTCCCATGGTTCACACAAGGAAGTTCTTCCTTGCTTATCTCAACATTCTGTAGGATAAAACCTTTCATGCATGTTGTCCTCAAACGTCAAAAATGTTTTCATCTGAAAAAGAGGATAGAAACCAAGTAGACTCATCCCAATACTATATCTACAATACAGTAGAATCTGTATTTCTGAGATGCTGATATGATGTAAACTCTAGCTGCTCTGAGCTGCAATGAAGATTTAAACTATTAAATATTTTAACATAAATGTGAGCTTCTGTTTACCAAAGACTCTGTCTCATGATCTTGTTTTCTAGTCGTCATTCAGGTTGCTTAAGGAGCTCAGACTGATGGAAATTTTGGAGTAACAACTCAATGAAAATAGGACCTCTGAATACAAACCAACCATGACATTGGATCTAGTCAACATGGTTTTTGGAAAGGCAGATCCTGCCTGACCAACCTGATCTCCTTTGACGATCCAGTGACTCGACTGGTTGACGACAAAAAGGCTGTGGATGTTGTGTACTTGGACCTTAGCAAAGCCTTTGACACGGTTTCCCACAATAAGCTTCAGGAGAAACTCGTAAAGCACGGGCTGGATGGAAACATCTTATGCTGGGTTATGAACTGGTTGGAAGGGCGAGCTCAGAGGGTGGTGGTGAATGGTGCAACATCCGGCTGGCAGCCAGTCACCAGTGGAGTCCCACAGGGGTCAGTGTTAGGCCCAGTACTGTTCAACATCTTTATTGATGATACGGATGAGGGAATTGAATCCATCATCAGCAAGTTTGCAGATGAAACCAAGCTGGGGGAAAATGTTGATCTACCGGAGGGTAGGAGGGCCCTTCAGAGAGACCTTGACAGGCTGGAAAGATGGGCAGACTCCAACAGTATGAGGTTTAACAAGACCAAGTGCCGAGTTCTTCACTTCAGACACAACAACCCCATGCACCGCTATCGGCTGGGGGAGGAATGGCTCGAAATTAGTGAGGTGGATAGGGACTTAGGTGTACTGATCGACGGGAAACTCAATATGAGCCAGCAGTGTGCCCAGGTGGCTAAGAAGGCCAATGGTATCCCAGCCTGCATCAGGAACAGTGTGGTCAGTCGGTCCAGGGAGGTTATCCTTCCCCTGTACACGGCGCTGGTCAGTCCACATCTTGAGTACTGTGTCCAGTTCTGGACTCCCCAGTTTAAGAAGGATATTGAGCTGCTTGAGAGGGTCCAGAGCATTGTCTGTAACACCTCCCTTCCTGCCTCCATGCAAAGGTAAATCCCAGAATACCCAGGCCACAGCTGTAGAGCCTTTGGGCTCATTAACACTCTCTCCCACAGATGCAGTATATAAAGCTTGAGAGGGGCCCCTCTGGGGGGTGCTCCAATCTGGGGAGAGCATCTGGAATCTGAGGCATTTCAACTGGGGTGGGGGAAGGGAGGAGTTTCTGGCTGAACAGGACCAGCAGCAGCAGCACCACAACAGCAGCCCAGCTGGTGGATTGCAATTAGTCTTCTTGAGACTCTGAGGAACTGAACTTATCTCCTACAGACATATCTGAACAGAAACAAAGAACCTCAGTTATCTGCATCAGAAGGTTCCACAACTAGCCAGGAACAAGGGTTTTGGCCCTTTCCTTCCCTTCTCCCCTCCCCTACCCAGGAGAGGATACTGGACTGTGTTGTATTGGAAACAACAGGTTTTTTTCTCTCTTGTTGTTCATTAACTCCTTGGAGGAGAGTCCTTTTTTAGTTAAATTTGTGTACTTTCGAATAATTTTTTTTGTTCATTTTCTTCTTCACTTCCCTTTGAGGCGAGGAAGATCTCACTCAACCACAACAGATGAACATGGAGCTAGGGTGAAAAACAGCCTTCCAAGGCTGTCTTAAACTCAAGCTAGCACATTAATCCAATGCCAATAACTTCTGAGGATTTGTGGAGCATGAGCTGCCACATACAGTCCAAACTGCAAGTCATCTTGCTATGTGATTTTTTTTTTTACAGTATAATGAACAATATCTGTTGTCACAATAAACATGACAGTTTGGAAACAAGGCAGAAAACACTGCAAACACAGGTCAATTTATTAATAACTTCTGAGGCTAAACATGGTAAACCAAGGAACTGGTCTGCCACCTAATCCCCAAGTCCTGCATATGGAGGCTCCTTCATTTCACAATTGCTTCACACTCTTTATTAAGGCACCTACAGTTTTGAATTCTCCTGCTCCATGGCCTATGCAGCTTGGACAGTCAGTTACTGATTACAATTAGTAATTTCATTTTTACTTTTCTACAGACCCAGGTGGTTACTTAGGACTGGCATAGTGAGAGATCACTCGGCATGAGAGGGGCTGTGTTGTACAACATGTGAAAGTGGACCAGGTGGTGTAGTCCTGCCATGGTGTAGCAATAACTGAGTTTCCAGACCTCAGAAAGGTACAAAATAGGATGTTGTTAATCAGTTTCTCAAAAAAGGACAAAGAAGTTTGCTGAGGGGAAAAAACAGCGTATCATCAGATCAGCCTTAAAACACATTTTCAAAAGAAAATTAACATTTCAAAGGTGTAGACAATCCATATATAACATTATAGGTTCACAGGTTATTCCAAGTGTGAAGAGATCCCAAGGATCATCTAGCCCAACTCCCAAGTGAATGGCCGCCTAGAGATCAAACCCCCAACCATGGAACCATGGGCACCACAGGTTCACAGATTATTCCAAGTTGGAAGAGACTCCCAGGATCATCTAGTCCAACTCCCCACCAACTAGACCATGTCACTGAGCTCCTCATCCAGTCTACTCTTAAATACCTCCAGGGATGGTGACTTCACCACCTCCCTGGGCAGATCATTCCAATGAGCGATCACTCTCTCTGTGAAAAACCTCTTCCTTACATTCAGTCTAAACCTCCCCTGGTGTAGCTTAAGGCCATGTCCTCTCATTCTGGTATCATCAGCCTGAGAGAAGAGATCCACACCCACCTGGCTGCAACCTCCCCTCAGGTAGCTGTAGACAGCAATGAGGTCACCTCTGAGCCTCCTCTTCTCCAGGCTAAACAACCNAACTTGTTAATGGTGGACGCTATTCCCTTGTCCATATCATCAATAAAGATATTAAACAGTACTGGGCCAAGCACTGATTCCTGTGGGACTCCACTAGTGACCGTTCACCAGCTGGATGTGGCACTGTTTATCAACACTCTCTGTGCTCGTCCATCCAGCCAATTCCTAACCCAGCACAGAATGTTCCCGTCCAACCCACGCTCCGAGACTTTCTTCTGAAGCTTACCATTGGAAACCTTGTCAAAGGCTTTGCTAAGATCCAAGTGTGCAACATCCACAACCTGTCCCCTGTCAACCAGGCAAGTCATACATTTATAAAAGGGGATCAGGTTGTCAGGTAGGACCTACCTCTCCTAAATCCATGCTGACTAGATCTAATGTCATGGTTATTTTGCAGGTGTTGTGTAATAGTACCCAGGATTATCTGTTCCACGACTTTGCCTGGGACAGAGGTCAGGCTGACAGGTCTATAAATACCCAAATCATCTTTCCAGACAATTTCCAGTCTTCTGGTACTTCACCGGTGAGCCAGGACTATTGGTAAATTATGGAGACTGGCTTAGCGAGTTCATTTGCCAGCTCTTTCATCACTGTAGGATGGATCCCATCTGGTCCCATGAACTTGTGAGGATCCAAGCCACTCAGCTAGTCTCTAACTACCTCCTCCTGGATTACAGGGAGATTATACTGCACCCCTACCCCTTCCTCCATTCAGAAGTCCAGTTGTCCTGTAAACAATCTGTCTTACTGCTAAAAACAGAAACAAAGAATGCATTAAGTATCTCTGCTTTTTCCTCATCTCTAGTTACTATATTGCCCTCCTCATCCAATAAGGAGTGAAGGTTGTTGCAGCCTCTCTTTTTGCAGTTGATGGATTATAAAAACAATTCGTATTGTCCTTTACAGAAACAGCTAGTCTGAGTTCCATCTGGGCTTTTGCCTCTCTAGTTTTTCTCCTGCATGACTTGACAACTTCCTTAAACACACCCTGACTTACCTCCCCTGTTTTCCAAAGGCTGTGCACCCTCTTTTTTTTCCCCTAGTTCTTACAGGAGCTCTTTGCTCATCCAGGCCGGCCTTCTGCCCCTCCGACTCATCTTTTGGCACATTGGGGCTGCCTGCCCCTGTGACTTCATGTGCTCATTCTTAAAGTATGTCCAGCCTTCCTGGGCCCCCTTGTCACGGAGGGCTGTTTCCCATGGTACCCTCCTAATTAGATCCCTAAATAGTCTGAAGCCTGCCCTCCGGAAGTCCAGCATGGAGGTTTGGTTCATGCTCCTTCTCATTACACTGTCAATTGAAAACATTATTATCTCATGGGCACTACAACCCAGATTTCCTTCAACCTCAACATCACCAACGAACCCTTCCCTATCTGTAAACAGTAGGTCGAGCACAGCCTCGCCCCTGGTAGGCTCACTCACCCGCTGCATCAAGAAACAATCACCTATCTCTAGGAACCTTCTGGACTGTCTCCTCTCTGCTGTGTTAAGTTCCCAGCAGATATCAGGCATACAGATTACAGAGATATTTATAATAATGCACACCATTGACTTAGGAACTGCTTATCCATCTGAAATGGGTTGTAGTATAAGATCCCAAGATCCAGAGTGAGATGAGATGTTACAGTGCATCACATATTAGTGCAACACCAGTTTGGTCATTTGTTACTTGATATATATTTAGTGTAAACTACCAGCAGCTCTTCGACAAGTTTCTGCCACAAGATATGTGGAGTCATTACTGTGGTCAGTAGTGAAGTCCCTAAGTAATCTTATTTTTACTTTTTTTCCCCTTGTGGATGGTAAGTGTCCATTATTTTGTCAATGTTAACAATAGAATAGATGAGTAAAACTTCCAGAGGCATCTAAATGACTTAAGGACAATAAATCCCATTGGCTTTGGATTCTAAGTCAATTAGGTGCATTTGAATATTTTACCTTTTATCTGCATGCTTCATTAGTCAGATTTATTAACCAATCATTTAGGAAGGAAAAGGCCAGACCAAAAAGATCCCCAAAGTGTAAAATTTACAGCACTGCTATCTATCCTTACCAATTGCCCAAATTTAATTCTCTAATTTAATTCATTAATTAAGGAATATGCTAATTGACTGAAAAACTCAGGCAGAGGTTTTTCTCTGAGCTCTTTCCTGTTGAGAAAAATGGATCTCAGTTCCTAAAATAATACACATATCATGCATAAGGCCATTGAAATTCTTTTCAGATCTGAGATCATGTTTAGCACAGGAGTACTTATCCCTGTTGAATATACTATTTCACCTAAACTTTCCCAAGAAATGGGATTTCCATAGTTTTCATTAGTCATCAGTTCTTTAGCACATTGCATTCCATTTTCACCGAGTTTATACCAAATATTCCATCTTGAGTTATTTTTTGTTAATTTAATCTCACTACTTTTACTTGACCTCTATGCTCTAGTGCTACTTTCTGTCTACACTTAATAATTCTTCTACACTTTTGCCAAAATTCAGCCAAATGGACAAAAAATCCTGAAGGACTTAGAAAATCGTCTCGGCAGAGCAGAGTGTGCTTCACTGTAATTCCTTTTTCCCGTAGTACTGACATCTCTGCAGGTAGCTTTTTAGCCTCTGGGCAATAGGGTCACAGGTTCATAGTACAGCAAAGGGAGAAGGCTGGAGAACTTCCTTTCCTCTTGGCCCAGCACTGCATGTGTGCTATGCACTGTATTTCTCCACTGTTCCCATCTGCTACATAAACATTTAATAGCCCACAACTGTGTTGAAAAGCTGATAAACTCTGACACATTGGCCCATTTTTTCACTTAAGCCTACAGTATGAAATAGTATATTGCCTTCTGAGTGGACAAATGCATTCAGGTCCCATCTTTGTTTTTCAATATTTTCAATATAAAAGTTTTCATATTCAGAGGAAAATATCTTACAGAAACTACTGACCTCACATTCTTCATTAAAAAAAACACCAAATCCCCCAAACAGCATTGGGATTATTGGCCTGTGAATATTTCTGTCTATTTACGGTAGATCAGAATTAGTAAGAGAGATAGAATGGAGGTTTTATATCATCAATTTAACATTAATTACCTAAATCTCTTTGAGGACATGTAACAAAAAGCCCCCGACATTTGTGTCGCAAAGATTATTATAACATATTGCCAAGTCATAGCATTGCTGCACTGGTAGATAGAATTCAAATTCAAATCCAGGCTAAAGATGCTACAGCTGTCACCCTTGCCCAGCAAAGCCCTCTTAGGTTCAAAAGTTAGCCGTCCTCCTGCCTGCCTCCACCAAATCATCTCCTGATCCCTGGAGATTACTAATCCTGACTTCTCTGCACATAGTTGACAGGAAGAATAAAGCTA
The DNA here is from genome assembly GCA_013390025.1 of Pitta sordida. NCBI lineage: Eukaryota > Metazoa > Chordata > Aves > Passeriformes > Pittidae > Pitta > Pitta sordida. The sequence goes on from WEKX01019144.1 coordinate 25,202, forward strand.
TTGTGCCTTCCTAATAATTCAGGCTAATCACATATTTATAAAAGAAAATTAGGAAGAAGCAATTAACTCCTTCCAGTTCAGCTATTGATAGTATAGATTTTCTAAAGAGGCAATTGGAATAGTTTTAAAATGAGTTTAAATTCCATTTAAATTTTAAGACATTGTTACAAATTAATATATGTTTAAATGACTATGTTTTGGATTACCCCAATATTGCACCAATGTCACCAAGGAAACATTGAAAGGTGAGTTGACAGAGGCTTTCATTTTGGATGCATATATTCAACCTGAGAGTAGAGCTATAATGTGTGGCAGGTGAGGTGTAGGTGTCCACTCTTCTGAAGGAAAAAAGGTGTTGTAAACACTTGAAACAGAAAATTCATGTGTATAGGATATGACTTGAATCCCTGCGAGTTAGGAAGCATTTTCATCTTTATTCTTTTGTGTATTAAAATGCTGTGAATTCTGAGGTGATTCTGGACAAAGCGCTCCCATAGAAGTATTGATTCATTCATGATTTTCTTGAGTTCCCATTCAAGGCTAGATTGAGCAGTGCTTGGTGACATCAATGTGTAACAATGTCACAGGCACACAGCACCTTTCAAGAAAAAATCAGTACATCAGCAATTGTGGCCCATGGCATGTAAGGTCCTCTAGGAGCAGGAAATGGCATAATTAAAGAGAGTATTTGCTAGAAGAAAACTAATTACTAAACCCACCTCCATATTGTCCGGTCCCCAACAGCAAGCAATTTAAAACAGTGTCTTCTCTGCAGTGACACCTTTTAAAACAAAGTGATATGCATATTTTTGTTGTTGAAAATCTTTACTTTTATCAGGCAATAGACATCATGAATATTGTCAAAAACTAGAAACTTTTGGCTTGCATTCTGACAATCTGTTCAGGCATCCAGGAAAGAACTTATGAAGAAGTTATGAAGAAATTAAGAAGACTTCTCTAATTCTTTGACTATTAACCTTTAAGTTTAGCCAAAAATATAATGAAAATCCAGATATATTTTAGGCAGTTCCTTTCCTTCTACCCAACTCCATCTTTACTTCAGCTACAAAAATGTTATTTAGGAGAGGGGGAAAGCAGGAAAGACAGAGAGCCAAACAGCAAGATATCTCAGATCCCAATTTTATTCAGTATTTTTGCTGGAAACAAGGGAGACCCGAGGCTGTGCATGCAAGGGATTCTATTGGCAAGGACGGGACATTTTTATAGGATGAGGGAACTCCAGGTTCAAATCCTTACTCTGCTTGACTTTGTATTTCACAATTAATATTTAAAAAATCGCAGTTCAAACTAACTCAGAGCAGTGATCTGAATATGAACTTCCACAACACATCCAACAAAATATTTGAAATGTCTCCACTTCACACTGGATAAGCAGAAATTCGTTGATATCTTTAAAAATGTATTGACATTTCTGGTTTTTAGTCTAATTTTAGAATACGATTTGCAGCACTCTACTTCATCTTTCCTGTTTTATCACTGTCCAGTTATAGCACTGCTCCAGTAGTGTTTAAGAGAGAAATGGGGGACTTTGAGACTCTACAGATGATTAAGGATATGTTTTACCTCAGAAAACCAAGGTATTTCTAATGAATGATGATCCTGTGGGTCCCTTCCAACTCAGTATAACCTGTGAACCTGTGAATGCTAAAACTAGTGAAAATAGACTCATACAGCTGTAACACATATTAGCTAGCAGAAATAAATCTATTTTGTTTATCCTGAGCAGTTAATAGGTTAAAAAGTAGTTCAGCACTATGCTTACCACTCATTCTTATAGAATTTGAAAAACGGATTATTTCTTTGTTTTTCTTTCTCTGTCATCTCACAAGGTTGAATTCATGTGCGAATGTTTTTTTCCTTGTTCTTCTCTCTTTTCTCTCTTTCTCTTCTTTTCGTAGAATTATGCTGGATGCTTGTCATCGATTCGTTGAGTTGTTTGGTCATAGATATTAATGTTTTAAAATAAAAGAGAAAGGTGAGAAAAGTTGCGGGTGCCCAATTCCCTGGAAGTGTCCAAGGACAGGTTGGATGAATTTTTGAGCAATGTGTCCCTGACTGTAGCAAAGGGGTTTGAAGTAAATAATCTTTAAGGTCTCTTCAAAAATAAGCCATTCTATGAAAGTAAAAGACATTCTAAAATAAAATACTAAAAGCAGAAGCTTATAGTGACCTCTTAGTATGAATGAGCAGAAGAAGACTAATGTTGAGGAAAAAATGTCTTGTTTACAAACATTTATCTTCAATTATTAACTATTTATGGAGGAAAATAGCCTTAGATACATGATTGGCAAATTGGCTTATGTTTAAATAATGCGTCTAAAGTTTGACTGAGCATGGAAGTTCATCTTTAAATAAACAAATGGTACCATAATGTTATAGTCATGAAATACAAACAAGCCACAGTCATAGTATCTGCCTGACACACTAAAGTTGGACAGAAGCATCTGAGTTTCCTTAAGCTCTTTCAGTGAACTGTGAAGAGGTTCATATCAAGGAAAGTCACTGAAGTGTGTTATACTCACAGCTTTTCTTTTCATTGCCTCTCGGTAGACAGGTCTGCTTGTGAACTGAAGTTGGTCGGAATGAAAACATAGATGTATTTCCTAATGTTGCCCATGAAATCAGGTAATTTTATCTCTCCAAATACTTCAGCTCTGCAGCACTCATGGTAGCATCACATAAAATGTGCCTCAGATGCAATACCGTCTTTGAAGTTCAGGAGACAGCAGCAGAAACATGTAGGTGAGCAGGGAGTTTTGTCTGGCTGATTTGCTAGGTTTATCTGTGTTGCTGAGGCCATTATTACAGTGCAAACTGCTGGCAGCGGTCCATCTGTCTGGTCCCCATTCCTCACAGTAGCGCATTTGCAGTGCAAAGGATCTGCTGTTATGAGCACTGATAGTTTATCATTTTTACAAAAGTCAAGTTAGAAAGGTGGTGCATGCAAATCTGAAATGTGAGAGGGACTTGGTGACTGCAATGAGAAGAATATTTTAGAAAAATAAATTAAATGTCTGTTAGTCCATAACCTGATTTCTCCTGTGACCAAAATACTGCTAGGGAAAGCTGCAGACATGCTTCAAAGGATAAATGTTACTTGCACTTTCAGAAGTGTAGGACTTGGTAAAGAACTCAAGTCTGCTTCTTCACGTGTCCCCTTCCTGTGGGACACTGTGGGTCTCCTAAACCTGTGGTAGACAGGTTTAGCCTTTCCTAAGGGGGCAGTTGTAGTTCATTGCAGAGAGAGAAACTTCCTGAGGGCCACTGTAGTCCATGGAGAGCTCACTAGAGTAAGACTGCGACCCTAAATCCAGTATTTAAATCAGACATAAAGCAGAGTCCAGAGTACACTTGCCAGTCTCACTAAGCAGTGGGTATGTGTTCTCAACAGATTGAAGATCTTCAACCATAATTTTATACATAAAGAATGTACATAATGAAGAAGCCATTTCTTTCTCAGTTTCCTTCTATTTGAAATTCAGAGTTGTGTGAAACGCATTTTTACCACTTTAGGAAAATGACATGAAAAACTACATCTGTAAAAGCAAGAGAAATTCTACCAAAGGCAATGGAAACTAAGAGATATTCTCCCCTGAGACAAGCAAGGTACCACTAGTAAATAGCCTCTGTCCTTCTAACCATGCTTGGACAGCTTACTCAGGGCATCAAGTTCACACAGGTCTGACTCATCATTCTCTGATACTTTGTGAAGTTAATTCCACAGATATGAACTGAGAGTGAATGTTACCAACTCAGTATTACTTACCTGCTTCTGTCCATGACAGGCCATTGCTTTGTTCTGGGCACCGGTAAATAATTTGAAAAGAGTCAAAAACACAAGGAACCAGATCTAAAGCATTTTAAAGACTTATCTGACCACATTGCAAACAATGGAGTGTGCTATGGAAAGCATTTCTAGCTTGAGGAATGCAGATGAGACAACATAGGGATCGAGCAATTAAAAGCCTTGATTCCTCCCTCCCACCTCTAGCATATGGCAGGAAATTGGACCAGAATCAAGTGATGTCTTTCCTTGGTGGAGTCTGACTTCTGACCTCTAAGACAATGGAGTCACAAGCTATCTTGAGGCTTGATTGAGGAGCCACTTCAACATTTCCATAAGTCGTTCTGCCATTGCATATCTGTCACAATTTTGTCATAAAGTTTGCAGAATTCTGTTGACATTGTGTCATCTCAATAAATGCAAAGGGAAAAAAAATGAGTCGGGGCAGGTGCGAGCACAGATTTCAAGTCTAATGCGTGGGCTGCTGCATGTCTTCTGACATAATCTAGGCTCTCATACTTGATGTTTTTCTGGAGCCGTGGTGAACTCTTCCATCCTTTAAAGCGATCAACCTCATTTGACTAATTTGAGAAGAAAAAAAAAAGAAACACACTTCACTTCCCCTCTCAAAGCATCCTCGGCCAACTTGGATCTTTAAAAAAAGTAACTTAACAATTTGTGGCCTGGTTGTCATTTACATGAAGGTCACTTCACACTGATCTGGCTGTGTAAACAGGCCATAAGTTACTTCTACACCCACTTGAAAGACCTCTTGTGCTTGCCAGAATGATGTAAAATGGCCTCAGTGTAAGTGAGAATTCAGGCTCTTATTTTTAAAGCACTATCCCTTTATGGCAATACATCAGTCAAGCACATTATATTTCACTCATTATCCTCAAGGAAGTCTGTGACTCTCAGAAGGCAAACAAAATGCCCACTGAATGCATCATAGGAACAACAACTAGGACAGGCATGTTCCACTGCAGAAGAGCCCACAGCATCCAAAATACCTAAATAACCTGCCAGGTTTTAACACCTGACTACCTCTATTTACTACTTGCTTGAATACACCATCACACTGGTAATTTAAGGCCTTTTATTGTGGGAAGGTGAAACTCACTAAGATGCAAGACATCTGTTAGTACTAAGCATGGTCAGACCTTTCCACTGCTGCAGCCTTAGTGACTGCATTTCTCATGTGCCTTGTCTAGGGGCGCAACCAAATCTTCTGGCATGTGAGTTAATAGTTGCAGTTACCGTAGTTAACAATTGGGTCTACACCTGAAAGGGTGTTCACGCCCTTCTGTACATCAGCAACTTGGTGCTATGCAGCTCAGTTTGCATAGAGGACGCATCAACTCAGATGATAGGTTTGGATTGTGCTTAACAGGAACCACCTGGAAATTACTTGTATGAAATGGTCTAATGAATAATCAGCAAAGAGGAACAAGCTTCAGAAACTTTGGAACTCCTGAGATTTCACACCTATATGAATAAGTTTGGTTTTTATTATCCTTCAGTCATCCATCTGGTTATATCTGAAGAGAGATTAAATGTTCTTTGCAGAAGCTGCATTTGTGACCTGGATGCTTTGTATGAGAAACAGAATGAGGCAAGTTAGGAGTGAAATACAAGTGGCAAGAATTAAGAAGATAATTTGTTTAGGTAGAGTCTGATGACTTTACTGCATTTAAATGCACTCTAAAGCCCAAAGAGAGCTCAAAGGGGTTAGAAACAGAGAGCTGAAACTAAATTGTGTGAAACATAATTTGAGACCAGTCCAGACTTCAGTTTTGTGGGCCCTGGGAGAGTTAACACATTCAGATCCTCAGGCAGATGCCTCCCAAATCTCCATCACTAATCCCTTAGAAGCCTTCTGTTATTCTCTCATCTCCATCAGGCTGAAACAAACCTTCTCACCTTTGTGTAGCTCCCAAAGCAGGCAAACCCAAATTTTCTCTTAACTTTTGGAAGGAGATGGCAAAAACGAAATCTACATTAACTAGTTTTAGTCAGTGCATGCTACTCTCACTTGGGCATCATTTCATTCAATGTGTGGTATTTAATAAAAATATTCCATTTAACACTACCATACTATAACTTTTAAAACTAAACGTTTCAATAAAAAGGTAGAGACAAAAGGCCAATTTGTTCTGACATGCATCTCAGCCATTATGTATTTGACCTTTCTTCCTCTCATTCTTAATTTAAGGTCTCTTATTTATCTCCCTAATTGGTTGCCTTGTATGAATTAGATCTCATTCCCTTAGAAGTGATTATTAAAGAGGGAGCTGTAATTTTGATTTGGACCTGTTTATGTGCAAAATATGAAAAATAAAAGGCCCACCCATGTGTTATTTCACCTCTAAATTGTGAGAGTTAATGCTGTAGAATATTCTTAAATATTTCTTTAGGATAATTTGGCAAGCTGCTTCACAACTGAAAACTCTCAAGTTTTGTATCCTGTGGTCCTTGAGGCCCCAGGTGACCAAGAGCTGAATGGGGCTAGGATGAGAAGGCTGGGCAAACTGAGGGAGGAGGCATTCCAAGGACTATCACTTGAGCTTTCCCAGCCCTGCTCCCCTCTGCTGTGATGGACTATATCAGCTTCAACATGTGGGCACCTTCCAGCATGTCACATCAACCCTGCTGTCTGAACCACGTGGTACTTACCTCTTGGTTCTCAACTTAGAGCTATGCCTTTTAAAATGCAGGTAGTTGGATGGGAAAGTTTAAGGAACTGTGTCTTCAGCCTACCAGAAATCATTCTTTGTGCAAACTTCTTTATACAGGTGTAGATTGTCATGTCCAGAAATGACAATCATGAAAGTCCAGCAGATAAAGAGAAATAGCATGGCAATAGCATGGAGCAAAATGGTCTGCCTACATTTGTCAGGACAATACTGGATTTCTCATCTGGGACGTTAGCTGGACTTTTAGTTCATAGGCCTAAAAGTGATACATTAAACAGTGATATCATTAAACCCTCAAAAATGTAGCTTTCTAAGGAGCCTGTTATCCTTTTTTTTCTCTTCTCTATGGAAAGAAAAAGGATTTCATTCACCAGTGAGTGTTTCCCAAATCGGACATGTTTTATTCCAACCTCATCCAGGCAGCTTCCTGTTCATCGTTATACTCTTCTTGAAAGAATAAAAGTTTTGACTGAAAAGTAATCTAAGATATGCTGAGGTGAGTATTTTTTTCTGTTAGTACCCATGTTGAATGGTTAATGGCTGGTACACGATAAAGTTATCTTCTATTGCCCAGCTCCTACCAGAAGGACAGGACAGGTACTTTATTACTTCTCTTTGGTGTCTCCCTGACTTTTCCTGAAGTGTTCAAGAAGTTCCATGTCCAAATAAAAGTTCCAAGTGAGGGAAAAGAAGGCACGAGACAATCAAGGAGAAAGTATGACAGTAATAATACAAGAACTGAAAGCACCTGATAAGTGCCTGGGCATTGGTCTCATGTATCCCATTGCCATCAAGTCTGTGCTGTGTCTGGAAAGAGTGCTAGAGGCTTCTGACCTTATGTTTTGATGTCCTATTTGCAGACAAAAGCCAAGAAGGGAACAGAAAATATCAGTTCTGGGAATGCCCATTGTTTATAAAGCAAAGTCAGTACAGAACAGAATTATGAGGAAAAACTGCAGAAAGTAAGATGTGGTGGGACACAGAGCTCACGAAACTTTTTGCCTTTACAAATTTGAAAACCAAATTAGAGATTTTTTTTTTTTTAAATGCTGAGTGGAAGTGCAACATCAGCTTTTTTTCCTTTTGGCTGAGAGGTCCCATGAACAAGCCTCAGGTCTCTTCTGGGACAGAATACAGACAGATATGCTCCGGTAACCTTTTTTCAGAAAACTGGAGGATATTTCAGAAGCATAATTGTCTCACCCAACCCTCATTCCTTCATATATTTTCCAAATCTGGAACTCAAAATCAGCTTATTTCAAGGAAATGGGGTCTGATTCAACTGACAGTTTTCTCTTACTCAATTTACCTGCTGCTATCTTTGTTATTGCATCCGTTGCTGTTTTTCTATCAACCACCCAAAACAACCAGCCTCCGAACAACACACCACTCCAGATTCACTTACTCTCATGACTTAATAAGCTCCAGCTCCAAAAGTTGTTTTTCTCATGAGATTTTTTTTAATCACATCAGTGTCTTCTTACTAGTAGTGGTGTGATTTGTAACTTCACCTGTCATAGTTCAGACTAAGAGGGATCTGTCTCTCTGTACAAACAGAAAGCTAGCACAAAAAGTCAGGTTCCCATCCTCTGTTACTCATGCAGCTGCCTGGACAATCACTCAGCCAGGAATTGGGGACAAAGCACACAAAGCAGAATGAAATAAAGTTAGTGCTGTTCATAGCAAAATCCAATGTCAACAAAAAATAATGAATAAGACATATCCTCATCATTTCCTAAGTACTTAGTGCTAGCTATAACTGACATCTCACTGGAGGACACTACACCCTATTTTGCCTCTTATTCCATGCTTTCTGCCCACTGTTCCTCTATTCCTCCTTCAGGATAGGATAGGATAGGATAGGATAGGATAGGATAGCATAGCATAGCATAGCATAGCATAGCATAGCATAGCATAGCATAGCATAGCATAGGTCCCATAGCTGATTAAACCGAGTTATTGATGCCATGATGCCTATGAACTTGACACTCTTTCTGTTGGTAAATAGACAAGTTGAAAAATTACTTTTTTCTTTCATAAAGGTTAGCCATAGGTGGACAAAGGTGATTTAATTCCACTATTGGCAGCTAAGTTACACATGCTATGCACACACACACATGCACAAAAATCCTCATTATTAAATCACAAAGCAATTAAAAAATTAAAAATTTCATAAGACCCCACATAAAAGAAATACAAGTGTTTAATGATGGATTATAAAGTGAAAGTGAGAAAAAAGTAAAAGCTCAGCTGTCTCAGGGGCTTCCCTTGCAGCCTGTGATACTGATTTCTGTCTTCACCCTCACACAAACCGCAAGAGCTAATAAATTCCTGGCTCCCCTGCCTGGGAGCCAAGGCCGATTAATATCTGCCTACCTTGTTACCTAATTCATTATGGAATAGCAGTTAATTTGATTTGATATTATTTTAATAAAGTTCTGTGATATATAAGATTGTTTCAGGCTATCAAAATAATTTTCCAATTATTACGGTTACTCAAGCAAGTCTTTTTTTCCCTTCATGAGCGGCAGTTGGTCTGACTCAGAATACATTAGCTCCTACAGCTTCATCCTGGCCAGAGGAATACGAAATATATGCATGATTACACCAGAAATGTTATTGCCAGTAATGTGAGCCTGCAGATCAAGGCACAGAGTCCAGATTGATGTGCAATTACAGGCCCCCATGATGTCATGACATTGCTGATTGCTCTTCATCTACAAATGAGTTAATGCATTAATATACATAGACACAGTTGCACATACACATATGTGCACGCATGCATGTATGCATGCAAGTATCTGGTATTGTCTGTACCTTGGTACTAGTGTTTGGGGGGCAGAAGTACATGAAAGCAACATGGGATAGATGTTACATCTTACAGGAACTTGTGTTACTTGCTCCTGGCATGGGCAGTGCCAGTCGAGCCAGCAGCAGAGGGTGGATGAATTTTGCAAGCACTGGGAGTCGCCTTTGTTTGCTGTCATCACTTTTGACCACTTCAACAAATACCAACTTACATCCTTTCTTAGGAAGCATCAAGCTGCTCTTTTCTCTTGGTTATAGCAAATGCCTAAGAGACAGAGAAAAGAGAGGACATGGGTGGAACTTGATTTAAATAGGAAAAGGCAGTCTAGACAAAAGAGCAGGTGTAAACACAGCCATTCCATTTGCAGATGTACTGATGTCATAACATTTCTGCCTGGATACATGACAGCATCTTCATCATACACTTATGGGCTCGATCCTAGTCTCCCTAGACTGGGTCTTCATCTTCATTAGGGGCAGAACAGGGTCTGCATTGGTAAATTCAGAAGGTTCATACAACAGAAGTAGAATTGATTAATGGCTACGTATCACCCTTTCTACAATACCTCCTCAAAGGGCTTTTGTTCACATGAACACATAAAAGATCTGCACTGCCATGCTCTAAGCAATAGACAGTCCTGAATTTTAAATGATGGGAGATGTTGTTTGGTCCCAAAAAAGAAAAAACAAAACCAGAAAAAAACCAACTGATGGGACCTGGGCCCTGTCTCTCAGATCCCCATTCCATTGAATACTGTGACACCTTCCCTGTACTCCTGAAGCAGTGACTGATTCTGCTAGGGCCCATCCCATGGCAAATTCATGAAAAAAGAAAAAAGTTCATGAAGGATTGCCATCTTTTTTAATATTCTCTTCTACCATTTCCGTGCCTGGATTCAAAAAAGAATTGTAAGCAACTGAGTTTAAGCTGCCGATCACTTTTAAGTGGTTTTCTGCCTTATACAGTATATCACAGTTTCCTTTTCATATTCTGCCTCCAAAAGTGGTTATTCCCATTCCATTCAGCTATCTTAGAAGACTGGTGGCTGACCCATGGGATGTATGTCAAATATGATTTACAACCTTTTTTCATGCTTCAGCAGAACTCAGCAGAAGCATAAATGGATCAGAACACACTGTACATATGTGAAGAAATACAACATCTTTTTGGTTTAGTATTTGTAAATTGCCTTATTATTTCCATTGTTTAGCTATCATTAAATGTACAAAATAGCCCTGTTAATCACAGGATGTTGCAACAGCACTTACTGTGTAAAGAGTTTATTACTGCAAAGAGTTTATTATATATGCAACCTACCAAGTGAAAGGATTATCATATCAAAGGTAGAGGTAAGTGTAATTTTTCTTTCTGTGCATCTGTGTTTCTAAGTTTATGTTCACATTTGTGTGGGTTTAAATGGAGACAAAAATTATATTGTCTATAAAAAAGATATTAGTTAAATATGAAGGGAGTGGTGCAGATATGGCTATTTGTGGCTCTAACTCTCGACAGTGAAAGTTTTTCTAAGTTTTCCTTTTAAAGTTATTGCATTTTTCTATAAACTGCATTTTTTCTAAGCTTTACAGGATAAAATATAACAAAATTTTTGTCTTGTCACAGCATTCATGTACAAACAAGACTTTGAAAGCTTTCATGATTTTGAATACACCCATTTCCAAAAGGAAGCTTCCAATTCAGCACTCAATGGCTAGAAACCCTGATGTAAGTCTGTCACTAATTTTTTTTTTGAATATGCAAAATTTTTCAGATTAATAATATTTTTTAGAGATGAGTTAAATGTATCTATCACATTTTAAAAACAGGCAAGAAGACTTACAAAGAATCCTGACTTTATCTTTTGGGAAAATTCCTGATGTTATTAATCATAACTAAAGTATTAGTTACGTCACTCAGTGATGCTGAGGTGATTTAACTAAAACTAAAAAGTTAACTAAAACTAAAAGTTAACTAAAGTTAACTTTCATGCTTCTTGATCTTATATCCCATGCCTGAAACCCTCATTCATTCAAATCTTTCTTACTCACATAAGTTGTCCCGTTGAAGTCAATATATCTCAGCATGTAAGTGGGGTTTGAAGAGAGGTCTTTGGTGTATAAAAGTGGGAAAGAGAGTTGGTTCTCATGATTCTTGCATAGAAGGTGGTAGGTTTACATTCTTTTCAACGTTTCTAATGCATAATCATCTAAAATGGTTTTAGATCCTAAAAATTGCTACAAGATGGTTATAAATTCTTTGTGTGGACAACTTTTCCATTTGGTGGTAAAACTGGAAGGCCTTATCACTCTTTTATAACTTTCTATATAATTTTTATGAAGGCAAACATGATCCATCAAAGACTGCAGGCTAAAAACTCCTCTGTGATCCAAACCAAGTGGCAAAATTAAGTCCTGAAAAACTAAAGAATCACATCTGGTTTATGGTCTGCTCAGGCGACTTGGCCTGAGAACATAGCACAGGAGTAGGATTGATGCAGAATAAGGCTCAAATTTAATAATCAAGCTTGGTTACTGAATACAGCTATAAAGATAGATGAAATGAAAAGTTTGTATTACATGTCTCCACTCATCACGTAACAAAAGAACATGAAATAAGGGGACATATTAAGATTAAAAGAATGGTCTGTGCTGAAAAGGCATCAGATGTAAACAATATGGGATAAGACTTTATTAAAAACAATAGCCAAGGAAGAATGTGGTGTCCATTGCCTGATAATAGAAGAGGCACTGAAGAACCTTAGGCCCAAGATGCTGTCACTTTGTACATGTGCTTATTTTATGCAAGTGACAGAAGATTACAAAATCCTTTGTTATTTGGCTGCCAGTGAAGGGCTCTGCCAGCATATTACCATTGTAGAATCTCTGTCCTCCACCCTTCTTCTCCGATTCATCCCTCTTCCCTCTGGGTAGTCATCCTCTTGCTGGCCAACAGACTTGGTTTGATAATTCTCTATTCACAGAATCACAGAATCAGTAAGGTTGGAAAAGACCATAGAGATCATCAAGTCCAACCTATCACCTATTACCTAATCTAATCTAGTCAAACCTATTCTTATCATCTTCCTCTGATCAGAAGTCCTGCAATACAGTCCATCTTAGATGACACATAAAAAAGGGAAATTTAATAAAAAAATTACAAGCTGTGCTATTATGGCTATTACTATATACATTGTTTGGCTACTCATCCACATCTGCAAGCCACAAGAATGCAAAAACAGGGTGCATCAATAACTCTGAGACCCTCAAAGGCTCTTCCAAAGCCTTAGTTACAGGACCTGGGATATGGACCTGATAGAAGGGAAAATCTTGGTAAGTGATATAATCCACTGCTGACAACCCAGACATAGAAGATTTAATGCACTTCTATTATATGTCTGGGCTTTCTGAATTTCCCCATGAAAAACTGTGTCCATACTAAAGATTTATCTTTGTAGATAACCATCTTAGGTATGTGTGTGACCACCCAATTCAGTGCCTTTGACATGCTAACCTGCCAGCACTCCTTCAGAACTGCCTGTCCCAGCCAAGAGCTGAGGAGCTGGGGCACAGGTGCTCAGAGTTGGGCAAAGTCATTGGGCACCCAGAACTTTCAAATCTCTTTCCACATGAACTGCTAGGTAAGCATCATTAATGTGTCCCTTTGCACTGTAACTGCTGGCAGGGGGGTTGGGGTGGTGTTTATTTGTTTTTTTTAATGAGCATATCATTTTCTTTAAGCAATTTTCCTTTCTAATACATTTCAAGGGTATATGGACTGAGTTTTTCCTATTTCTCTTTTGTTGTTTTTATGAAGACTTCAGATAGATACCTATGTAAAAGAGGAACAAAACTCTGATGAGGTCAGCCTGTAAGGACAAAGTATAGTGATAAATGTCTACTTTTTTCTATAGAATAATGACTATAATCAGCATCCCAATAGACAGAAAGGTCAAATAAAGGGCAGCTCAGAACATATCCACGAGGAGAGAGAACAGAGTATATGTTAATCAGTTCACAAATGTTTCCTGACTTCTGTAAAACAGATGTATTCTCTGTGTTCAGGGGCCTCAGTACACTCAGTCTACAATTAACACAATCAAGAAATCTTCTATGAAAATACATGGTACATATTCCTTTTCCATGTACTGGGGTAGAAATTATGGGTAGTGATTGAATGTGCCAGATACAAAAAAAATAAAACCATTATGAAAACAGAATTGAATTTTCTCTCATGTTAAAATTTAGATTCTTAAACATAGGTTCTTAATAATAATAAGGGGATCACTAATTAGATATGGTTATCTAAGGTTGAGGCTTCAGATTTTATAATATGTACACGAGAATAAAATGTATACACATAACTCTCTTCAAATAAAACTGTAACAGAAACTATATAAGTGATTCAGAAAGAAATAATGAATGAGGCTTAGCAACACTGTCAAAGATTTCAGGAAAAGGAACAGTGCGTGATCTGCCTTAGCCTTCCCATGTAACTTTTGATGATTCATTGAATGTTCAAGTTTGCCGGCTATAACACAGGGCAATACCATTTGCTATTTTCACGTGGGTGGTCAGGGAATGGACAGGTTGCGATGATTACCAACTGCTCAGACCCAGCTGAAAGGGCCCGCAGAACCAGGTGTACCTGCAGGAGTTTTTCCTCCTGCTCAGCAGAAAAGGAAAGGCAATGATCCTAGCGATGAGTGGTTGCACAAGAGACATAAAAGAAAGGTAATTAAAAATCATTGAGTAGAACAGTGATGAAGTTTGAGTAATTGCATTCTCCCTACATAAAAAAATAAATCCCTGAAGATTCAATTGGATCTAGGATTTTTTTCCTTTCATTTTAAGACACCAGGTGTTGCACTACATTGTACATTGTTAATGAGTTGCTGTTTCTTCCTGAGCAATAGATTGGCAGAGTGATTCTCTTCCATATGTAAAACAATTTGTTGCTCTCTGAGGTGAGAGAATATATAGATGGAAAACCAGCCATACCTGGAAAGGCCTAATTTCATAGGAAGGTTTCAGTGGAAGGGAGCAGAAGGACCCAGCTTCTCATGGGCAGTCTGAAACCCAGCAGTGCAAACACACTCATCAGCTGCCAGTGTCTCCCCTCACTGCTTCCTTGGTGGAACAGACCATTCACATCATGGATTTATCAGCATCCAAATCTGCGAGTTTGGCTCAGGTAGCAGTGTGTTTTACCACAGGAGCTTTTGCATTTAGGTCAGTGAGGTCTTTTCCTTAGTTTGTTCTACCAGCTCTGTCCAATAGGTAAGGCTTATCAAGAGGTAAGCTCTTGCGAGAGGCAATAGTAAATAATCTGGAGTGAATACAGGACAAAAATGCCTGAATCCATTTCAACCATTTGGAAAGGAACTGCATATCTAAAGTGTGAACTTTTTCAGGACCCTCACAAGCTCTGTGTCTCTCAGAAATCTCCAGGCATATAGGGAATCCTGTAACGTTAGTATAAGCAGGTACTGGTTTTATTCTGAACTTCTTCCAGAGGTTATGCTCTATATCAACATAGATCTATGCAGATCTATGAATGAAATATTCTGCTTGTCTTTAGGGCACAAACTGAGATGAAGCAAATTCGCAGATTCCTATTGGATAGGAGGAACTCAGCAGAAAGTAAAAGCAGAACTGCTGAACCTAACAGGGAGCTCTTTCAACAGACTAGTACCACCAAACAATTAAGATGGGAATACAAAATTGAAAGAGTGCATAATATAAAAAAAAATATTTCCTCTTAAACTGCAGAAAAGGAATGAATCTTCATGAATAACCAAGAATTGCTCTTCTGCTTTACAGTTGAGAATCTACAGGGAGGTGGTGGAGTCGCCATCCCTGGAGGTGTTTAAGGCTGGATGAGGCATTTAGTGCCATGGTTGAGACAATGGGTTGGTGTTGGGTTACAGGTTGGACTCGATGATCTCCAAGTTCTCTTCCAACCTTGCAAATACTGTAATGCTATGATACTTTGGAGAATATTTGCTAACATCAGCATTTCAATTTCCTGTAAATTCTTTCCCCATTTAAAAAATTGTAATATAAACATGTTAAAGTCACTTCACCCTTCTGTTGATATTATGATAATTTACATAGTAGAGATAATTTACATAGTAGATATGGTTGTTAAAAGAAAATGGACTTAAAAGAGGTTTTTCATTTTTACATTGAACTTGAATCACAAATCAGGAAAAGCAGAGCATATAGAAATGAGAAAAAAGTCCTAGCACACCTGTAGTCTTCAAAAATTAGATTTCTTACCAGTCTTCTAGACTCTAGTTCCTAAACTCATGTGCTAGTATAATATCTGTATGTTATAAGAGAACAAATCCGTCCTGGATTGCTTTTTCAAGTTTGGACCATTCTTGGAGAAAGTGAACTGATACGTATATATCTATATATATCTATCTATATATATATCTACACGTAAGGAAGCAAGTCCTAGAAAATCTGAGCAGGTGAAATAAGAGGTATTCAAATTTGTGGTGACCCTGCATTCCCAGAAATTTATTCTGCAAACTTGGAATGAAATCCTGACAACACAACAAAAAGCATTAACTTCTACATTGGATACATGATTTCAGGTGATCACTTATCAGCAGAGACTTCTAGAACTGAATAAGCACCAAAGAAAGCAGAGTGGCACCTCCACTTAAATTTTTCCCCAAGATTTTCTTTTTTAAGGAGGTCAAGAGAATGATAATTGGACTCAAAAGAAAATAAATAACAAAAACACAAGGGTATTTTGAGATTTGAGTATTAAATGACAGAATGCAAGATTGTGAGCTTAGTTATAGCAGAGTAAATCTGAAATAAATCCACTGACATCAAATCAAAACCTGAGTCACTGAAGTCACTCCGGATTTAGAGTGCCATGACTGAGATTAGAACTTGGCCCATGCTGTTTAGATAAGGTCACTTTATACAAAGGAAAACAGAAACTAAGACAGCTGAATGTGGGGAAACTGAGGTGGTAAATAGAATGGAAGAGTTTACAGATGAGGAGGGAATTAGTCTTGGAAGAATAATAAAGATGATTAAGAGGTGACATGACTGAGGTATTTAAACTAGCTAAAGATTATTATAAAATTAAGCTTGATGATCTATTTGAGTTTGTTGAAGAGACCAGAACTAGAGAATTTAGGTTTAAGTAAAGTGGGAAAATATATAAGAAGAATTTAAGGAAGCACTATTTTAGAGACTGATAAAAAGATGGAAGGTACTTCAAATTCAAATGTTGGAGACACGCTGCATTAATATTTAAGCAAATGCAGTAAGACTATCTGAAACCTAACGCAGTTAAGTGGTATCAGTCAGTTTTTTACTTGCAAATAACCAATCATTTTTACAGAGAATTAATTTCCACTGATTATTTCTTTCCCCAGATAGCTAGATCAAATCAAAGATACCAAGGTTAAAGCGCTCAGATTTTCGGAGCAATGTCAGTTTTCACTAGGTGCAGATCTGGTCCTGTGTTTTTCTTTCACTCAGCAAGACTGGCAGATTCTCTTTGAAGCCCCGGGAGCTTGGTTGCGTGCACCATCAGGGTGGCATGAGGAAGCTTACACTTCTGCTGTCCACACATAACCTGTTTGGTGGGTAATTAAAGGATTTTAAACTCCAACACAGTCAATCTGGCACCTTTCAACAACTCGAATTGACAGGAGCAGAAGACAAAAAAGAAAGAGCACTTCTAATTCTTGTTGAAAGAGAACAAAAAAATAATTATGCAGAAAAGGTAAATAAGACTTAAGAACAGTGTATCATTGTTTGGGGGTTTTTTGTATCTCTGAATCATTGTTGAAAAAGATAAAGCTCAGCCTAGTGCCTTGCCTCAGACATCTTTCTCTATATAATCTTCTGCCTTCCCCAACATGTACAGCTCTGCTATAACTTTCCTTAAGTACATTTTTTATGAGGGTAAATGACAAATGAGCCTAATCCGTGTTGTGCATGCCTGCAAATAAAAAGGTAAATCTGGACAAGATCAAATAAAGAAATAACATAAAGATTTACTTCCATAGACCCACTTTACATTTTGTCTTCCTTCCTTACTTTCCCAACTCTGTAAGCCTTATAAATGAGATTAATCAAGAGAAAGTTTTAAGTCACTTTAAAGAATGGAAATACGAGAAAGTGTTAATGTTTTATTTTTCTCTTATATCAGATTATATTATAAGACTCAGATGAAGTATTATGTCAGACATATGTAAAATCTCAACTTAGTTCAGTTCCTTAAGGATCATCTTTAAACTCAGATGGCAGGGCTTCAATATTTTTATATGAATATGGCTCCCACACCACATTGAAAAAGGGGTTCATAAAGGGGTGGTTTTTTGGTAAGGAAATATGTTGTTTGGAGGGGAGGTTTGAGGTTAAATTTCCCCAGGACACAAATGCTCTAGACACCAGCAATTATTCTAACCCCTTTAAGCTATCACCACTCCCAAATCAGTTTGAGAAGATGACAGCAAAGCTGCCATTCACAATGAAGGGAAGGGCAGGAAAGAGCACTGCTCCATGGATCCCAGCCTCACGGAGGGGGGACTTGCAAGATTGGCAGAAAAATTGTGGTGATTTCAAGTTATCTGTCACTGTTTTCTGCTTTGTGAGTCTGTTTTTAGCTGTTTTCTCTTGCCCCATTTGAGGTTGGCTCCCTCTTATTTTATTTAAGCAATTAGTCAAGCTGCCAGCACCAGAACAAGAGGACATGGCCTTAAGCTATGCCAGGGAAGGTTTAGACTGGATGTTAGGAAGAGCATTTTCCACAGAGAGACTGATCCCTGTGTCAAATGGTCTGCCTAGGGAGGTGGTGGAGTCACCATCCCTGGAAGTGTTTAAGAAAAGACTGGATGAGGAACTCAGTGACTTGGTCTAGATAATGGGAGGCTCAGATGAATGGAGCATGGTGCCCACGGCTCCGGGGCCGTGGGTTCGATCGCTGGGTGGGCGTTCACTTGGGAGTTGGATCTTTGTGGGTCCCTTCCAACTCAGAATATCCTGAGATCCTGTGATCTGATTGTTGTAAGCAAAGTCACTCTAGATTTCTCACATAACTGCTGAAGAACGCTGGCTGTCTTCATATGGAAATTCAACTTTTGTTCAACTGCAAGGTAAATTGCCTTTTACACTTCTACTTTTCCTTCCCCTGAGAGCATAGGAAGGCGTTATATTTATATTTCTAGTTAGACGCTTTGTCTACAAGTCTAGTCCTGGGGCACCAGAGTCCTTTCAAAAACTTTATAGAGCAGGTTAGTCAATTTGACTCCTGGAACTGGACATTAAGAGGAACAAACAAAATTACCTCGTTAAGTACTTTTGTGAATCCTAGAGTCATAGAAGTTATTAATTGCATTCATTCTACTCATAACTTAGGTGATCATGCTAGCCACCGTAACATCGATGTCCTTTTTTTTAAGTCTTGTTTCCTTGAAGAAAGAAGACTGATGTGATTATGTGGGCAGCCTAGCTGGCTGTCCCCACTCTTGTATATTTTTTCCCCTGAATAAATCCATTGGCCAATTTCAGTCACATGCAAAATTATAAAACAGTAAAGTTTCAATCTGTTCATGAAAATCAATAGGCAGAGTAAATAAAAATTATGCCTCTGGTGAACAAAAAAAAATATTTTGTTGTCAACCCTGTTTGGCAATGACCAACTAGCTAATCAGTGACAGATTGTAATGGTTTTTGTTCAACAGAGATAAAACAAAAAGAAAAGGTTGTGGGAGAACCTGTTGCAGTGTGCAAAGCATGGGGAAGTTTACAGGTCAATTAATTTTTATCTTCTTACATATCAAAATAGAGACTGAATTTGTGCCATTGCTTATGGAAGAACTTATTTCTTTTCAAGGTGAGTGTGATAGGTATGATTATTTCTCACATCATTTCTTTTTTCACTTACATCTAGTAGGCAAACATAAGAGGAAAATGTATGGATGAACAAAAATTATTACCTTTTAAAAATAATCATGCATAACTGAGTTTATTTTTGGCTTTGCATTTAATTACAAGGCAGCAAATGTATATTCTTTTGTCCATAGCTCCACTTTTGTATATACAAGTTACAAATGAAAAAGTCTATTTCTTTGTAAACTATACTTGGGAAGACAGAAAAAAAACAGTTTTAGAGGCATACTTAATAGATCAAAAATGTTATTGTCTCTTGAGGCAAAATGCAGAACTAGTACAAACTCATTTGGCCAATTCATACTTGTTTGATATATTTCAAAAGCATGATTTTATGCTGGATCAGCTATCGTCTCTCTTCCTGCAGCCATCATCAGGCCAGGATAAACACTGCACTGTATACTCTGATTAATTTGACATAAATACTGTCAAATTCTCATACCTGAGCAAAATCATGTTTTGCACAGGTGTGAACATATCCAGGTGTGAACATATCTGGTATTAAGGAGCATGGAAACAAGGCTTAAACCAGGTCTTCCCTCTCAGTGTAAGCAATAAATGGTAGCCAAGGATAAGTTACTGGTTATAGTTCTCCTCTGATGCTGGCTAGTTTTCCATATTCAGTCCAAGCACATGAGCATTTTAGCAACGTATCCATGAGTCTCACTTTCCATTACATTATCCCAAATATTGCACCAAGCCTTCTCTACTCCCGGACGATTACATATAATGGGCAATGCCTGGATGGAAGTGTGCTGCAGGGATTGTGAGCAAATGAGCTGTCTCAAACTTACAATGTGGGACTGCTCTACCATTAACAGAACCTTCTGACATTATTTCAAACAGTGAGATTATTAAGTGTCATACAGCTAAATAGGATGGGTCATTCAATGCAAATATCACAAAAATCAGTTATACAAAAACATAGTAGCAAATGCTGTATGTCACATTAGC
>WEKX01019144.1:45618-78451 GCA_013390025.1 Pitta sordida
ATATATATATATATATAAAAAAATACCATTTCATGTGTAAATTATGTAATCATGTAATTTCATGGTAATTCATGTAATTTCATGGTAAAACAATGCCTACTCTGTGCATAACAGCATCTTCCTGCAGTGGGAAAGTCTCCATGCTTGGGCACTGGTCTTGATTCAAGAGGGAGGTAAGCAGATATTTTAATAAGGCAAATTAAAGGATATATGGTTGCTAGACTGCTGGCAAGCCATGGATTTAATGCATATCAAACAGCTGATCATGAAGGTTAATCCACCTTTTTACAGTAGATCAAATGGCCTCAAATTATGTTTATATATAAAAATATGTGATGTAAATAAATTTATGGAAGAAAGAAGACACCATAATCCTGAAATACCAAAACTGATACCTAATCTTTTCTCTCTGGGCTTCAAAGAGGCAGCTCTAGGTCTTGGTAAAGCCTGATATCAATTTACAAAATAAGCATTGTGCTTGAGGGTATAAAAACAAAAAATACTCTGAAATAATATACCCTGGAATATCCACCTACCCCACCTGGAGAACTGTATTCATCTCTGGGATCCTCAGCACAGGAAGGACATTGACCTGCTAGAGACAGTTCAGAGGAGGCCACCAAGGTGATTAGAGAGATACGGCAACGCTCCTATGAGAAAAAGTTGAGAGAATTGGGATTGCTCAGCCTGGAAAAGTGAAGCTTTGGGGTGATCTAATTGAGGCCTTGCAGTACCTGAAGGGAGCCTAGAATAAATATGTAAAGAGACTGTTTACAAGGGAATATAGTGACAAAAGAAGAGAGAACAGCATCAAACTGAAAAACACTAGGTTTAGGTAAGATACTAGGAAGAAACTATTTACTGTGCAGGTGGTGATACAGGTTGCCCAGAAAAGTTGTGGATGCCCCATCCTTTGAAGTGTTCAAGGATTGGATGGGGTCTGAGAAACCTGATCTAGTGGAAGGTGTCCCTACCCACAGCAGAGGGGGTTGAATTAGATTATCTTTAAGGCCCCTTCCAAGCCAAATCATTCTATCATTCTAATATTCTATCATTAATGTGAAACACAATGGATAACAACACTGACTACACAACGTGGTGTCTCCATGTCACTACGAGTGCATCTCTTTCACTGTGTTCACTCAGTAAAGGACCAAGAAAAGCAGAGAAGGCCAACACAAAGTGAAATTGGATCTTGTGGTCAAAATACTGGGTTATATCTCAGAGATACTTGGACTACTCCTGGCTCTATCACCAGCCTGCTGTATGGATCTGTTATTTCACCTTTGCCTTCTCGTGTCATACGCATCTTTTCACATTTGTTTGTAGTCTCTAGTACAATGTAGGCTACACATGTAACTAGAACCAAGTAACAACAATTTAATGGGATAATGTTTCACAGTATAGATAAGGCTAGAAAGGACCTTGAAGGTCATCTAGTCCAACCTATAAAAGGTAAGGTCAGAAGAGTGTGTAGGAAAAGAGAAAACGTGCTCTGTGAGAGTCTGCTCCACAATGATATATTGTTCCACAAAATTAAAATTATTACGTATTTGGAAGGCTGGAAAGCCAATTTTAAAATGCTATTTTAAAAAAAATTATGACACAAATAGTTCGCTAAAATTATTTTAATCTGGAACCAAAGGGTTAATTACAGTGCCCAGCCCTACTTGAAAACCACTGTTGATGAGATGCTGGGGAATTGAAAGTATCATCTCTTTAAACCCATTCAGGAGGTTCTACCACTAAAATG
The DNA here is from genome assembly GCA_013390025.1 of Pitta sordida. NCBI lineage: Eukaryota > Metazoa > Chordata > Aves > Passeriformes > Pittidae > Pitta > Pitta sordida. The sequence continues at coordinate 47,372 of WEKX01019144.1, forward strand.
ATGTAATAGAGATGGATCTTATTTGCCAGTATTGGTTTGAAAACTGAGATGAAAGAAAGGATGCCCTTGTGATGAAGGGAAAGAATTATTCCTACAATGCAGGCAGTTCAGTTCCAGACTAGTTCACCAATTCTCATCTGACCTTGTGCACATTTAAGCTCAGCTTCTCAGTAGAGGAGCAAAAGTTGCCCTCTGGAATGTGCTGAGGACAGGGGTGTATTATGGGTCCTAAGAGGGCTTGACTCATGCAGCGAGGCTATCTTTCAAACATCATGGTCTGAATGACTTGAAGGTTTTCAGACCTCATCAAATCTCAGTACAGAAACTGAAAGGATGTACCAAGGAAAGATCTCTTCAATAGTTGCCTTTTTCCCTATGCTTTCCTATGCTTTCATTTCTGCCCCAGGATACTTGAAAGGTTGTTCTTCTGCTGAGGAATGGTTGGTCTTCTATTACAGCTATGTTTTGATATAGATGATTCAGTGCAGATCTCAGATTCAGATCTCTGCAGGTCTCGGTTTTTCCCGTCCACCTTTTTTTGTCTGTCTTCTCTAATTTGGCTGTAAGTTGGAATCCTAGTCCCACTGATTTATGGGAGTTTTGCCATTAGCTTCACTGAGAAAAGATTTGCTCTTACATTCTTTGAGCCCAGGACTGTCTTTTATTATGTATGTGCCATGTCTAGCTCACTAGGGTGCTGAAGTCAGTTGGGACTGCCAGATGCTACTGTAATGTGAATAAATGTTAGTACACATGGAGGAAGAAGAGAGATCATATAGGTTTTCTTTTAATCATTACATAAAAATCCTCTCAAACTTGAAGGACTTCAACATATTACATTAAAACCAGATTTTTTATTATTTTTTGCAGGATCTCCAGCATTTTTTCATGTGCAGACTGATGGCTAACAGCTCTTCATGGTATTTACAGGAAAAAATGCATAGTGCTAAATAATCGCCACATGCCGTGGGAGTAACTTCTGTTTTTAATAAAACCAATCTGGTCTGGATCAATGATAAGGGGCATAATTTCTTCAAATGAGAAGCCAGCTCTTTGAAAGGAATCTTACAGTCTACATTAATCTCAGATCAGGGTCTGCAGGGTAAGCAGAAATCAGAGGTCTGGATGTTTTTATGAATAAAGAGTATTGTCCCTGTCTGAAGGGAAATTCTGACAAAGAGATTTTACTGGAAGAAAGAAGGTTTGATGCACAGGACAAAGTGATCTGGAGCACATGGGGCTAACTGCCGGTCTCTGTTTCTTTAGGTGCATAGACACTCATTCACAAATATATTTATTGGATTATAAGCTCCTGCATTAGGGCTCTCTTTTTTCAGGGAATGAGTCCTCCTCATTGCAAATCAGAGAGCAATAAATGAACAGAATTGCTGCCCACATCATGATTGCCTTTAGCACTGTCAACCCATACAACATATATTATCCCCTCTATTCCCTACTGGCAGCCTCTCCATTTTGTGTGTGTAGTGGTGACCCAAATCAATTGACTCAAGTATCACTGATATCCAGGGTGGTTTGCTTGCACACACTGGTCCGTTGTACTGCAAGGACCAAGTAGTAGGACTGAGGTCTTGTTATCTTCTCCCCTCTGCAACAGCTCTATCTTTCTACTGGATCAGCTCTTCAGTCTCTCCTCTACTGTTACTGCAGACACAGCATCCATATTCTCCACCCTGCATCTCTTGCCATGATAAAATCAATCTAATCTTACTGTCCATTGTTTCTGTAATTAATGCATTGGCGCATGACAAATTGTTAAACAGAGGAAAACACAGAACTGTCTTTGGATTGTATGGATCCCATACAGAAACTTCAGAGAGTAGAAGAAAAAGACAGCAGGTGTCCAAGCAAAACTATTGTTGTCACTGGACTCAAGAATGACATTCCAAGAGCACAGGCTTTTTAGCAGCTATCCTGTTAGGCAGCTACATCTTCTGCAAAGTGGCTTGCAACTCACTTTTCCAAACACAGTAGGTAACCAAATCCCATGGATTTTCCTCAGTCTTATAATAAGCAATAATAATAAAGGTATACACAGTATCTTCATCCCACTGATTTTAATGTGTTCTATTTAAGCATCCTTCTTTTACAAGTGAGAAAGAGCAGAGAAGAGTTTTACACAAGGTCATAATGTAAATCAGCAATTAGCTAAAGGTCTCCAGATTACAGGTGTCCATTCCTATCAATAGATCACAGTTGCACTTCGGGTAGGATAGAAGACAGAACAGGCACTTACCAACAGATTTTATTTTGTGTAGAATACATGAATACAGAAAGTTAGAATACAAAACCACTCAATTTTGCTTTAATCATATGATTGCTTTGGGTCAGATTTTGTTTTTAGGGAGAGGTTTTTGCAGCTCTAAATGCTTCTTGCATTTTGTGTTATTGCATGTTGTAGGCTGTCTAAAATGATATAAGATTATTCTGGTTTCTACTATGGATGTGACCACTAGGAAGCCGAAAATTTCCACAGTGGTGGAAAAATAGGCAAACAAGTCATACAGACAATAATTACTTTTCGAGAAAGCGTTTAGTCGAAAATTTTCCATTGTCATTGTACAAACAATGCACGTACTCCCATGAAACGGTGTCAGGGAGTTTCTCATAAACATATGCACCATTTCCTCTTCAGAAAGGTCAAGTAAAATAGCATCTATCAAGAGGAGCATTTAGAAGTAACCCACCTGTTGTTGCCAGCCAACGCAACTCAGAGAAATTATGCTAGTGTGTCTTGGGGAAAGACAACTGTGCCTCTGTCTGCAGTGGAATTTTATGGTGTAAAAGAAGAACACATTGATTGAAATTCACAATCCATTCCTTTAAACCAGCTTTGTGAGGTCAAATAAAGTCAATAAAGAGAAATCACTGAGGTTTGGATTAAGTGCCTCAATGGAAGTATTGAAAAGAGGTGTGTTAGCATATCAATGGAAGAAGTCTTTTGAGCCTTCCTACAAGATCCTTCCATTTAGGGAGTCTTGTTTTTGACACAGAAGTTACTACAATCATCAGATATCATCTATAAAGCACAGTGCAGCACAACCAAATGTTGTGTGTTTGAAACATAAATGGCTGGATGACATTCTTCAGTCCTTATTATATAGAACAGGCACTACTATCATAATGACCCCTCAGACTTTATTAATCACAAATCTATACTGCATCCTACAGTATGGGATCTATGCACCCCTGAACATCTATAAGTGAGATCTAAAGATGTGGAAAAGATGATGGTAAAAACCAAGTTCGTTTTCACTCTTCAGTATATCATGGCTAGGCAACTTCTAAAGGAGAGAGAGGCACATCACCAGGATAATATATTTATGGGCCTACCAATAGTGGGAGATTAGCTATTTAAAACCTGCAAATAATCACTCCCAAGTAAATAAAACTTTGGCCTTTCAATTGGTTGTTACCTTGGCATAAAAGTTTTTTAAAAAGTAATTACCAAGGTATCTTCCAGGAAAATTAGTCCTTTGGATTTCGTTCCAATTTTCAGTCTCCTTTCACTATTCTGAACCATCTCTGCAACGTTGGAATCCTAAGCAGATATATGTATATGAATTTTTATACATATGTATATAGACCCTTTGAAAAAGGTATCCTTTAAAAATCTGTAGTTAAAGACACCAAATGGTTCAGAGGGGAGCTATGTCAGGGTAGGTACTGAAGAAACAGCACTTAAAGGTTTCTGAGTGACTATAATGCATATGACAAATGGAAAGGGCCACTGAAATCTGAAGTCTTACCGAGAAGTTTAATATGCAGGTCATCAGGGAGAGGAGAAAGAATTGGACAACTTGAAGGGCAAATCATGCTAGAATTCTGTGCAAGCCACTGAGCACAAATGACAAATACACCCAGAGACAACATTCATGTGCACAAATACGCTGTATAATCCCAGACACTGTAAGAAACATGTAAACATTCAAGCTTGCATTTGCATACATTCTGAAAATGCTAGAGGACGTTTTTGCAAGCTATTATTTAATTTATTCACAAGGTCGATTTGGAAACACTGTTCAAATGTTTTGGAAATACGTCAAGAACATCTTTTTATTTCATGGTATTGTGGTAGCATCTCATTATATTAGTCTAATATGAATGCAGCACAATGAAAAAGCTATTGTGATGGTATTGTACTAGGCTAAATAGATAGAATGTTATTACAGTACTGTAAAAGGAAAGATTTATAGGTTAGCATTTGCATTTATGAGTAAGAACAGCACATGCAGCCACATACTTGGCTGTTTGGACTCCCAAGGAAACTAAACCTTTTGTAATACTCAGAGTTATCAGACATTTGAGCAGTGAATGACCCTGCTATTGCTGGAAAAAAAAAAACAGCAGCAAGCAAGAATAGGTGTGTTAACTCTGCTTCTGGAACAGTTTCTGCGGTCACATTCCCCAGAGGTTTTATCCTCTTTCAACAAGAACATCAGAGTCCCAGACAGAATAGGATCCAATTGCACATCAAAGCAGCCTCTTTTTTCAGGATGGACAACTAAGGAGCACAATTTTAATTTCCACAGAAATGCATCCAGCAGGGAAACTAAACTACCTTATATGAGCTGAGGAATGCTTTTGCCTTCTCCAGGATATTTTCCACTGTGATTAGAGGCAGAGCTGATCGAGAAGAACTGAGGGGATTTCTCTGTTTCCTTGTTAGAAACATTTTCACAGAATCACAGAATCACAGAATCAGTAAGGTTGGAAAAGACCTTAGAGATCATCGAAACCAACCTATCACCTATTACCTAACCTAGCCAAACCTGTTACCTAACCTGTTGCCATCCTGCTACCAACACACCATCCTACCTATAACACACTATTTTGCACACTATAAGAGGTTTTCAGTAAGGTATCCCATCATCCCCTTCTCTCCCTTGCTGTTTGGATTGACGAGATCTAGGAGGCTTCTATTTAAAGGAAAAAATCCCTTTTTGCTTTCAACTTAGGTGACTAAATATTTTCTGGAGAGGAAAAAATCCTAAAAGCCAGATCCTTGGTGTTGTAATCACCACAGTTGTACTGACTAGAATGAAACTAGACGGATTTGTATCAGCTAAGTCTCAGGCCTATGAATAGACCTTTGTTAGCACTAACCATCTCTCCATGCCATGTCTCTTGAACAAATAGATACTTAAGTGGCAACTGCTTCCAACAGAAAATCTAACATAATAATGATATGGACGCGGGAATTGAGTCCACCATTAGCAGGTTTTCAGATGATACCAAGTTGGGGGCAAATGTTAAACTGCCAGAGGGTAGAAGAGCCCTCCAGAAGGAACTTGACATGCTAGAGAAATGGGCAGATTCTAATAGTAGGAGATTTAACAAGTCCAAATGCAGGGTTCTTCACTTTGGACATCACAACCCCATGCATCACTATCGACTGGGGGAGGAGTGGCTGGAGAGTGGTGAAATGGAGAGGGATTTAGGAGTAATGGTTGACAGGAAACTTAATANCAAGGTTGTGGGTTAAATGCCTGGGGGGGGGTGCTTGCTTGGGAGTTGGGCTAGATGGTCCTTGTGGGTCCCTTCCAACTCAGAATATCCTGTGAATGAGAATTCTTAAAGACAGCAAATAGTACTCTACTGTGGAATAAAGGCTTGATGAAAAGCCTGTGGAAACCAGTGGGGACTATATCATGAATTCACATAGGTTTTGGATAGTTCCTAAAAATCAGGGGATCACAGAATTGTAGAATTACATAATATGCTGAGTGGGAAGAAATCCATAAGGATCATCGAGTCCAACTCTTAGACCTGCACAGGAGCCCATCACCTTTAAAAGTGTTTTCCCTGAGGACCTTACTAACTAGTTTTCTGAGCAGCTTGAGTCACAAACCTTTCTACAGCAATGAAATAGCTTCAAGTACAGTTTTAAACTCATTGGTATCAATGTCAAGACACGTTCTATCACACTGTGAGGGTTTCCTCCCAGCTACCTTAAAATTTTTAATTAAGCTTGTTCAGAAATAAAGTCTGCTGTGGTATCCATGGTGCAGTAATCAAATACCTAGATTTTTTTTTAAATATTTGGAAGGTTTGACCTATTAATTTTTTTTCCCTCTAAGAAAAGCAGAAGAGATTTCTATCTCTTACTCCTTACTATGAACTTTATCCAACCTATTGATTTTAAGAAGAGGTCATTGGATATTACAAAAAGTATAATATATAACTGATAAAGGGATGTAAAGGTAGAGAGGCAGACATAATTACTGGTTAAAGCAGCAATATAAGGAGCTATGTATGACTGAGAAAGGCCTTTTCTCTTCTCCAAAAAATGCATGTATAGAAATATAAATCTTTCATATCATATATCCTGTGGGATGCATGAGTTCTCTGATTTCAGCACAATTAAGCAAATAAGTTCTTGCAAAACAGGAGTTGTTATTAGAGTTGGAAAATAACATTACTGATCTGCCTATGGTTATAAGAAACCGCTGCTCAGAAATATCGATTAATTTTGATCAATGTTTCAAGTGGTTTTTTTAAGACCAATTCAATCACATCAAAATTATTCAAAAGAAACATTTGGAATTTTATAATCACAGAACCCATCTTTGTAGGTGGACTTAAACAGAATTATCTTCTGGTTTTGCTATCACCATCTTATTCTTGTTAAGCCTTGTTGTTGACTACTGAATTACAAATCAATTATTTGTATTAGGCTAATGAGGAGGTTTAAAACAGTGAACTATTAGATGTTACTTTTTGGCAGAGAATTCCCATCCCTTTTCTACCTGGAGTACTACCAGAGAGGGATGTGAACAAAGCCTAACTGCTTTCAGTCAAAACATATTAGGAAAACATGTTGAATTTTAGGGACCTCACGGCAGAATTGATCATACAAGTCACTGTCACTAGGTGCTCAGTATCAGCAAGTTGTCTGTGGCTCATTCCTCGGCATCTCATTTTTTTGTCTCATTTTCTGGTTATTCCCATTGACCAAGGGGTGAAACAGATCAGATAATTTTAATCTGACAAATCATCTGGAACGGTCAGGTAGCTAATTTTTAACTAAGTAGGTCAGTGAAAATGTAGTATTTATATACAATCTTACTTTCAAAATCTAGAAATAAGTCCACTAACTTAAAAAAGGGCATACATAAATAAAGTTACATATCTAGTTAAATATCTTGATGATTCAGTACTTTTATGTCAATGCAGAAAATAATAATCAACTTTTATGTTTAATGCTATCATTTCCCAGATGAATTCAACTCCTAGAAGCTTATCATAACTGTCAAGACATTTTTGTTTGATTCTTCTCAGTGAGCCATGCCTTCAAAGAGCAATCATGCTACACATTTGCAAACAGAAATATTTGTAAAAGCCAATGTTCATCCCAAAAGAGACCTCACCGTTTGAGTGTAGTGCTGTATTTTTGCCTTTTCCATGAACATGAAATAGGAAGTAGCTTATTGGTCAATACTGACTGAGCCTGTGACAGACTTCTAACTGGAGAATTAGAGACCATAAAACACCAAAGGATCATCTTTCAGTCCTGCTATCATGCTTGAAAGGAAATTATTTGATTCATTAAGCATTCCACAGGTAAAAACCAAATTATCTCCATTTGTATTTGTTTGCAGATCTAAAGAGCTATCAAGCTCCCAAACCTCTTCTGGGCTATTAAAACCACACTGTACCAATTTTAAGAGTGCTCGGGAGGCAGCTTGCAAACAAGTACACCCAAAATCAGGGACAGACTTCCTGGGAGCTCCATCTACAATACATCGAGTTTATCTGGGGACACAAACAGTTATTATTAAATCTTTCTCAAAATCTGTGCTTCGTTATGAATTTAAAGACTCGATGAGGAACTTAGCAACATGGTCTAGCTAGGAGGTGTGGGGCTGGATGGTCCTGGGTCCCTTCCGGCTCGGAGTGGCCTGCTAGACTGTGAGGGAACTAGGTTGTGTTACCACTCTGGGATGTGCTTTTGGTCTCTGCACGGGTGTTAGATGGTGAGTTGGACTAGATGATCCTTGTGGGTCCCTTCCAACTCATAATATTCTGTGATTCTGTGATATCTGGCACTCATTGAAGGTGCTGAGCACCTGAAAACTCAGTACTAGGTTCTGTTGAATTTCTTGTTGCAAAGTTAATACACCAGGCAAGCATTTTGAGTTAGAAATGTGTTTAAGGAAATGTTGAGATACATATGCAGGTACCAGAATACCGTCTTAAAATATGTTTAAATCACTGGTATAGGAAAAACAGGATGACTTTATTGTGTGATTACATCATTACATCTCATGCAGGAGGACTTTGTTGTGTGATGACATTACATCTCGTACACTCAGTGGCATCATAGACTCAGAGAAATAAATGTGATCAATTTCTAATAAAGCGCTTAAAATAAAATATTTGTAATCCAACTGTTAATATTCTCAAAACGGAAGAAACTTTAGTCAATGGAAACAACTGTAAATTATCTGGATTAATTGCTGACATGACAGTGATAGAATTTGAGGAAGCAAAGATTCGAATTTAGGGACACTATACTTTAAAGCTACCAATACAAAAGGCTGTTACAACGTCCAACAGCAGTTAAAACAACAGCCTTCTAGTTCTGGAAGGCATGACTTACACTGGATAACGCAGTTCAATGTTGAGCATTTGATTTTATTTTTCGCCTCTGAGCCACACCATTGTTCTGTCATTTTGAACAAAAGAAAAATATTTTAAAAGAATAATGTTTCTAGGTCTTCCACTCCCTCCTTTGCTCTTCACAGGAAAAAGAACTATGATGAGATAAATTAGACATTGCCCTGTGAAATAAGAAATTCTAATGGTAAAATACTGCAATAGGGATTAGATACTCTTGGGCTTTTGGGTAATCTTCAAATGTCAAAATAATTAAGGCCTCCATTTTTTGAGTTATTTGGACAATGCCCTTAAAAATACTTTACTTTTTTGTCAGCCCTGAAGTGGTCAGTCTGTTGGATTAGATATCTTCGCTAATCTTTGCGGATCCCTTCCAACTTGTTCTGTTCTATTCCATTCTATTAAACAATGGTCCTTTACGAGTAGTGATGAAGCCAACAGGAAACATAAAGCAAACTCCAAATCTTTTGGGAGGACAACACTGGGATTCACTAGGAAGAATCTGCTTCAAGAATGCTATATATAGAAATGCAGATAAATCAATGCACAATATCCCCCAAATATCTTCTAAAAGAACAAGAGGAAATGTTTCCCATTTACTCCTCAGGTAGTCTACAATGTCCTGTCTACAGGGTAATGTGTGAAACACCTGGGTCTGACCTGAGACTGCTATTCCACCAGCTGTGTTAGTGTCAAGGCTTGAGGCAAATTGGGGGCTGAACCAAAAAAGGAACAACCAAGAACAACAAAAAAACCCCCAACAAACCACCCCTCCTCCTCACCAGGTTCAGGAAAAAAACCAAAGAAAAGCATGGAAAACAAACTATTTACTTCAGTAAACACACAAGTCAAGATACAACAGTTTTAAAAAGTAAAGTCTACTGTTATGAGACAAAAAACCTGACATATACTGACCACTACAGTCCTGTGATGTGAAAAAGCCCTGCAGAACTCAGCCAAATTCCAGCAGACAGTCCCAGAAGAAACTTCTCAAGTGCCCAGAGAATAGCCAGAGCCCAGGTCCCAAGGACTAGAAGCCCTCAAGGGAAAAGCAGGAGATAGGCAGGAAGAACCCCCAGGGCAAGGGGAGGAGCACAGAGGGAATCACAAGCTCTCTCTCTTCTAGTGGCTGGAGTGCAGCAAAGAAATATCCAAGGAAAAGACCACACAACCCCCCTCTCAAAACTAGAACACTCCCAGCCAAGGAGCCCTTCTCCAGTCTTTTATACTGCAGCTGTGGTTGAGCAAGTAACGAGCCCAAATCTCTGCAGCTGTGACCTGTGTACTACTGGAAAACTTGATGGTTTTTTACACCCACTGCCACTTCTGGGTTTTTTCCTCTTCAGGATAGAGAGAATGACCTTGGACATTAAAGACCAGCATCCACAACAAAATTCCCTCCCAGGCCAAAGCGAAGCACAAAGATATGGAATACATATTCACAACTGAGTCACCCTAGGACAGTTAGATATGTCCTTTCTCAGGTGCAGCAATGTGGACACTGGCTGCATAATGAGTCCACAACCTTCTGTCTCAGATGTTCATTATAGGGAAGGCTCTGGTACCTCTTCTTTCTTATGATTTATGATTGTTTGTTTCCTTCTTCTGCCTTTGGTGGAAGCCAAAAGCATCAGGACTTCTGAAGGAGATTTCAGTGGAGACCAGCAGTGCCACATCTGCTTCTACCTTCTGATGGCTAATTGGTGGGTGAAAGCTCCAGGGACAGTCCTACCCGGCTGAGCTGCAGGACGGTGTCAGTGGAAGATGAGAACAGGTCTGTGTATCTCAAGGAACACCTTTTGTTCCACTCTCTAAGACCAAGTAAATTCCATCTGCAGCATGCAGGCTAAGTGGGAGGTAAGACTACCATATGAAATTATCTGTTTCATTTCATCCAAATCAGCCCATTGAAAAATTAGTCTTCCACCCACCAACGCCCTTAAAGAGATATGCTCCTTTTAATATGTGAGATGAAGAACAGGAGCAGAATAAGGCATGAAAAGGAAGAACTGTGATAACTGTGGGACGTAGAAGCTATAGTGAGCTCAATTAATTAGAATCGTCTCTTGTTTAAAAAAAAATGGTCTCTCCGTGCACATATTTAAAAACCAGTAATAAAATATCACTATGCACCACTATGGAGTCTCTTTGAGATGCTCAATGAAATACTTGAATTACAAAGTAACAATTTCTATTGTTAGGAGTTGCTGCTATTCTCTTTTTATTGATGTCATAAAGTAGGTATTTATGAGATGAGGTTATTAAGATCAATAGTATAAATGGAACACCTAATTCTCTCTTTTTCAGGCCAGCACAAAGCATTCCTTGGGTGGAATATGTGAGAATAAAAGGTGACTGGATACTGTCAGTTAACCCTAATCCAAATGCAAAGAGCTCACCCTATTAACAATGAGTCATTTTTTACATGTTTCTTAGATCTAAAACTATCTCGTCCCTAAGTAGCCTTTATGAAACGTACAGATTTGAATTCATTGCAGGATTGGATTTGCCACATTTACAACTAACACTGAAACTCTATTTTTGCCTTTTTTAAAATAAGAAAGAGAAGACAGAACATTTTATTTTAAAATCCATTTAGTGGTGTGTTTTTTAATAAATATGATCCTTCTTTGTGAAAAATATCATTTTGCAAAGACCAAAAATCTGATTTTAGCACTGATACAGAGTCTTCCCATCTCCTGAATGGGAAATGACCTGCAAAGAGACTGGTATGGATGGGGTTGTATCTATATGCTAATGAAGAATTGAACCTATGTATAGTTTCATTGCTCAGACCAAGTTGCAAAAAACAAGTTTTGAGCCAAATGCAGTGATCAGACTCTCTCAATTGTTTCTAGTGATCCGTTTCTAGTGATCTGTCTCTTGTTTCCATTCCCTTTTTTCACTTGTAATCAGTGGCATCATCAATCACTGCTAATTTAAACTCATGATTAAATCATATCAACTTAGTTTAGTGGTCATCATTAAAGGAAAATATTTGCCAAGAGCTGATCACGTTTTTCTTCTTAATGATCGCTCTTCAAACTCCATTCTACGAACACTTGGTACCATCAATAAAATTTACATATACGTAGTCATGAGATGCTACAGAAGACAGTGAGTGATCTCCTTAAATGAATAAGAATTTTACTGTATAATTTTTTTCTCGGATTTATGTTAAACAGAACACTCAGAAAGTTTGGATTAACTTCAGAAACAGAAAACAAAAACAAAACCAACAATAATCAAAGTATTGCTCATTGTCCTGAATTAATCATAAGTTTTAATGTAAAAGATGAGGTTTTCAAAAGTGCACAGCAAAAATACTATATTACGTATATAATATATATATATATAATATATATAAATGCTATAATACTTTAAAACATCAAAAGGGACACAAGAAATCTTTAACATCTTATTTCAGGGAGATCAATTTTCACTCATCTTAATAGCTTATTTTGTAGTAGTGTGCAATGGGTTTACTGAAATGGTTAGAAAACTGAGACATGAACTTCCACTCAGGCTTCCACTGAGCTTCCACTGAGACATGAGTCTTCCCATTGAAACTGTTCAATGACAAAAAGTTTCAATACTTCACAAAGTTTTCCTATGTGGCTACATAAAAAAACTTTATATCTATCTAAGCAATTGTTACCAGATACAAGAAATTTGCTGTGAAAGTTAAAATATATAGTCTGTTACATCCCAACACTAACAGTAGTAATTGACTGGTGAAGTTTTTTCTACCCTGCTTATACATCTCTGAGGGTTGTAAAAATCATAGAAAAGCTATCTATGGATTTTGCACTGTCAGCTAATGCATATCAACATGTCTGGTGGCAGGGAAGGGTGTACAAAGCAGGGCTGGGATGGGGGAAGAGAAGTGGTGAAACTCAGCTCTGCAGTGTGTCCCCAGAGACACACCCCCATGTGCTCATGGCTTCTTCTCAGACCTCCTCTCTATCCTGGGGCATGTTCCTCCTGGATTTGCAACCAGGTGCTGTGAAACCTTTGCAGGGTTAATACAAAGCTAACATTTGTGTCATGCTGGAAAGTATTTGAGGAGGAAAAGACCCCTGCTTGTCTGCCAGGCTGTCTATTCCCCACACTGTACTCAAAGCCTCTTTACTGTTGTGCCACAAAGTATGAATCTGAGAGCAGGGAACAAAAACCTTCTAGATGGCAAATCTGAATAACAATGTGAGAGCTACATACTGTGCAATGCCATTATATTGACTTCAAATCTTTTGTTCCAGAGAACATTATATACCTATTACATGCTTAAATACAGGCACTGCTATAGCATAATTAAAATGTTTGTGATCACAGAAATAAAAGGAGAAGTTAAAAAGCAACACTGTATTACCTCTGTAGGACTACTAAATTTTGGCTGTAGGCACAGAAAGAAAAGTCACCAGCATGGGGCAAAGAATGTACAGGTCTTTGGCTCCATCTGAACAAACAAGTTAATAGGTAGAAGGGCAATTCTCTGTTGGTGCATAGCTGTAGAAAACTACTTTCTCTTAGCCCTGCAAGCATGGTTTCTTGAGCAGTGTTTTCATACCTGAAATGCTCCTGTGGACATGCTACAGGGCACTGGCTTTCATGAAAGCTGTGGAGGTCTATGGTAATACTTGTTAACCTGTGGTAGTACTTGCTGTGGTTTCTTTTCTCCTCTACTGAAAAAACCCCGTACATTTTGTCAAAAGAAAAAATGGTACAATTGCTAAAATATTTCAAATACTTCAGAGTTCAAATGTTACTTCGAGACCTAGGGTTCTCAAAAGTATTGGATACAACCCACTCCCCCTTCCCTGCCCCGAAGAAAAGCAGACACTAATTTTCATTGGCGGGCGTGGGGGAAGACAAATTCGACAGGGAAATGTATAAGTGAGCACTTGCAATCAGCTTTATTCATATCTTTGTGATAAATTGCTGCAAAAACTGTGCACTTTTATGCTTTGTTTTGCTTAAGAATTCTAGAGAAGTCTATAAGTGTGATTGTCGCCACTACAGGGAATCCTTGGTTTAACTGACAAAGACCCAGCTACAATGTTCTAAGAATGTTGAAATAAATGAGGACTTTCTCTTTCTTTTCCAGTCTTATCCAAAAAGATTCTTGGGCTAGTTTATTTTCTATAATGTGTTTTGCCACAGTCTGTAGAGAGGACCACCTCCTTAAAAGAACAGCATAGTAATCTAATAAAAATCCAATCTATGGAGATCCATTACTGTGCAACTGAGAAAACCAAGCCAAACAAGTTACTAATATAAAAACCTTAGTGAATTCCTTGGTGTATTTTACGTACTACAGCATTTACAAATGACCACATGGATCGTGTAATATCATCTACTGTGGAGAGTTTCTTTTATAGGTCCCCATGGACTGAAATGTTTAGACACAACAGAGCTCAGCAGAGGGGCCAGTTGTAGATTTAACAGGGAATTCTTCTGGTTTTATGGGCTTGTATGTCAGTCATATCATTGCTTTAAAAATTGCTTTTGTATTTAATAGTAGGAGAGCTTGACCTGAACGCAGTAACAACACATGTATCCCTTTAACTGAGCCCTGCAAAGGATTGCAAATTGAAATGTAGAGAGATATTAGCTCTGAGAGTTAAGATGTCATTATCTGTCCAGGAAGGGTAACTTTGTCAATTGTCATTAACACATTTTTTATGCTGGTACTTTAGAGATTAGAAGTGCTAACCTGGAAATGGCATTCTGATTTAAATCTCTTTAACGTTTGGAAGGATTGGTCATTTCTTTATACCTCACTGCTCGTTGAGTGGAGTTCTTCCTTTCTTCAGCATCTGTAAATTGCCTGTACGGGTATCTCACTTAAGAAAGGAAAAAAAAGATCCCAGGTTACTCAGATCTGTCATAAAACTGTCACTTTGGATTATTGCTAAAATGTTGGCTGCAGGCTGAAAACTGTATGTCCATGCAGCACTCACCCAGTTCAGGTGGGGTTTATAAAAGGGAAATTGTTGCTCTGCAGGGAGATACCTGTTAACCTTATTCATTTGTAAAACTGGTTACATATTTTGGCACTCCCGTGTGCAGTCTGACACTGACAAAGCTTTTGACAAAATGAAGTAGATACATGGTATTTATGTAAGGTTCTCGGAAAGTGCAGTTTCAGAGCAAACTTTATTAACTACACCTGAGCTCTTTCTGTGTCAACCAGTATCTCTTTGCAGGAAAGACTTCAGACCTTCTGCTCTTTCACCTTTAACAAAATACAAAGCTGGAATGCAGGTGATACAGGACTAATAATTAGTAGTTTCAGCTTTACATGTATTCTTCTGTTTTGTTATTCAACTGTCCTCTACCGGGCTACAGGTTGTCTGGATTAGTAGGTGGAAAACAAGGAGCTTGTATGAGAGATGTTTAGCAACTTCAATTCCTATAAACACCGATTTCCAGAGCAATAGGGGATTCATTCTGTAACTTATTGGACTGGGTTTTGTATGACTGTATGCAGTTTGCTTTATAGTCAAGGCATAACCACTAAATAATGGCAAACTGAAATTAAGAACATTTTACAAAAGTCTGCATGCGTAACTCAAATTTTGGTGTTTTTTTAATTAATATACCTTAAATTCATATTTAATTATATTCAACCTGACATGAATTTTTCTGCAGTTAGAACTAGAGTTTCACCATATTGGGATATTCAGTGACAAAAAATGGCGAAAGATGAGAATTAAATGGATTAAAATGTATTCATTTTGTATTTGTCTTGTAGTCATTATCATTATGGAGGTTCTGGTTTAGAACTGAAAAATTACTGTGTGCTGGGTTTGCTGTGGCTGGCTTTTTTCTGGTAGTGGGGGTGCTATGGAGGAGGTTTTTCTTTGAGAAGTTGCTGACAGCCTCCCTCACAGCTGGCAGAGGTAATGCCAGCCAGCTCCCGGCTGGGCCTACTGCTGACCATGGCCAGACCAATCAGGAGAGATAGAGACACCTCTGTGATAACATATTTAAGAAGGGAAGGAAAAAAAAGGTACAGGAAGAAAAAGACGGCTGCTGGAGAAGAGCGATGAGAAGTTGTAACAGCAATGCAGGCACCAAGGCCAGGGCCGAAGGAGGGGGAGGAGGTGTTCCAGGTGTCTCCCTGCAGCTCAGGGTGATGACCATGGTGAAGCAGCTGTCCCCCTGCAGCCCATGGAATGGAGAGAACACAGAGATGCAGAAGATCCACCTGTAGCCTGCGGAGAGGAAGTCCACGCTGGAGTAGGTGGATGCTGGAGGGAGGCTGCAGCCTGTTGGAGCCCACATTGGAGCAGAGTCCCAGGAGAGATGTGTGGCCCATGGAGAAGAGTCCACGCTGTGTGGCAGAACTGTACCTGATAGGATCTGTGTGCTTTGGGATGGGACCACACTGGAGCAGCCAGTGCTCAAAGAACTGCACCCTGTGGAGTGACCCATGGGCAGCAGTGTTTGGAAGAGCTGTTGCCCCTGGGATCGGACTCACACTGGGGAGGGTCATGAAAGACTTTCTCCCGTGGCAGAGACCCCATGGAATGCAGGGAAACTACCTCCTCTACTGAGCAGCGGTAGAGAAATATCATCTGCCCAGCTTTCCCCTACTCCTGTCACCTCTGCCTCCTGGAGGAAAGGAGGAATGTGGTATCTGTTGTAAGAGACGGAGGGGTGCGGAGAAGGTTGCCTTTAAGATGATACTTCTCACATTAAGCTCTGATCTTGTTAGAAATACATCCTTTACATCCCCACTTTGGAGTTTTTTTGCCTGTGACAGTAAAAGATTTCTAACAGTCCTCATTCCTGCAGTAGCCAAAACCATTCATTTTTTTTTCCTTTTCCCCTCTCCCCCTGTTTGTATGAGGGGAGGCGGGGGGGGGGGGAATGAAGGGAAAGAATGGCTGGGGGGGAATTTCTGGCATCCAGCCAGGGGCAAACCACCACATACTGATTTTCACCAAAGTCTTTGCACAGATTCTTCATGCAGTAAGATTCTGGCATATATTTGAAGAAAAGAATGAAAATCAAATCAGAGATTTCATCATGATCAAAGTTGCTCTGTCTGAGCTGTGTATCTTCCTGGTTAAGGTGCAAGGAAGAGACCATAAGCTAGAAAAGAATAGAAATATAAGATCAGGTAGGCAGTCATTGGCCGGCAGCTGAACTGAGACATGGTCTGTCTCTAGGTGCAGATTTGAGGAAACTCCATCTGAACTTTATGAGGGCTGAGTTTCTCAGCAATATCTAACACTGGACAGCCCAATAAAAGTTATACCTCACAGCATTCAGGACCAACATATACAACATATACATACAGTATATCTGGCTCACCTCTCAGTGCTTGAGAAATTAATGTGCCTAGGACATACTGCATTTGCTGCACAAGTGGTTCACAGACAGGTTGTGGAAGTGCTATAAATCTAACGATCCATCCCTGCTACTGACTAACGCTAATACAGAGGATGCCAAGAAGATAGGGAATAAACCTCAAGATTAAATCATAGGAAGTATTTCTGGGATTTTGTTGTGAAAGCTGATATTGCCAGGGTCTTTAAAATGGCTTAAGATAGTCTGTTGCAGTAGTTGATTTCTCACGGTTTTTTGTGCAGGACTAAAGTCCCTGCTGCAACACAGAACTTTCTCATGGTAATTTGATATTCTACAATGGTTCCACCGTAGTCATCTTCCTCATCACATCATAATATGCTTTCTTTGCAGATGTGGTATACTGCTGCCTCACATCATGCACCTCTGAACCTTCCTCTTTACCTCCAGACTACCCGTATTTTCTGTTCTACCTTCCAACCCTACTGTGACACAGCAAGACACTTGGATTTTTCTCCTGATTACATACAAGCTTTGCAATATAACTGCTGTATTGCAGGCTGGGATTTCATATATTGTAATCAAGTATGATCAATTCACTGCAGGTGCTATGGCTGGCAGAGGATGATGCAGTCCCTGGTTTCTGAGTGTTCCCAACCTAACCTTTAAATGTTGCTTCCAAGAGGGGTGATTGGCAGTGCCTTCTGTACTGAGAGGAGATAATTGTGGTGCTATGGTATAATCAAGTGAGACTCATTCTGTATTTTTGCTATCGTGGAAAAAAATTCTGATAAGAACCATATGGGGTAAAAGACTGGGGTTACCGCAACACAATTATAGGGTTGTTTTATCCAAGCATAGGTGTGACTGAGACAAGAAATGTATTTTTCTACAATATATGTATGCAGGCGAAAAACATGAGAAACTGTGGAAACTATTTCTAACTCTACTTCCTGTGACCACTGAAGAACAGAAGTATTTTCAATGAGGAATTAATGTTATGAAGAGGTTTAATATTACATAGTTCATGACACACGAAAGATCCATAGCTCTTAGCTCATGATAATCCGGATAGAATTTAACCTGAAAAACTTAAAAGGTGACTCTGCATTACTTTTAAGAAGAAAAAAAAGATCTCTCTTATGCTGTCATTCAGGTCCAATCCAAGTTCTTAAAGTCAACAAATCATTTTCCCTCGCCTTCAGCAGGCTTTGGATCAGACCCTGATAGTCACAACTCCGAATGGTGTGATATGTAAAAGTGCCTTTTATAAGTGCTCCTTGAAATCAGATAAAACTCCTTCCTAAATAGCATCATTCAATATACAGATTGTAGCAGGTAATTGTAATTGTAAATTACTGTAGGAAGCTTAGAATCAACTATTTAAGTACTCACCTGGCAAAACTGCAAAAGCTAACTTTTTTCCTCCTTACTTTCCAGTATATATTTAATTTTTCATAACTTCTTAACTCAGATATTGCAGGGAGCAATCAAGATTGAATCATAGCATAGACATTGTCATCCTCCAAGGAAATATTTGTCATTTAGAAGTCATGGGGCTCTTGAATAGAAATTGGCAAACGGTTCTAAAATTGTATATATGGCAACTCTACTTGCCATTAATGCATCAGGTACACATTTTCTGGCAAAAAATTGGATGTACTTTCTGATAAAACACACTCTCGTGCACACGTGTGCAAACAACAAAATACACAAATATAATTTCCCTGCAAAACAGTACTCTTCAGGATACCTTGCTGATGATTTTATCTCAGAGATCCAAGTGTGAACATCATTTTGGATGTGCCTTCCATAAAAAGGACTGTGTGATATTATATCTTCATTGGCATAATAGAGTCTAATCCCTCTGAAATGGATCTTAATGACTAATATTCACATAGACCCACATTTTTAAAGCACACAATTAAAAAACATGGGAATAGAAGCATAAAAGGTAAATTCATAATTTCACACATTAAAAAAATATGGAGTATTTTTAGAAATGTCTCAACAACGAGGGGGGGGATGAAAGGGAAGGACAGAGATGTTTCAAGAGACTTCTTAATACCTAATGCTTAATTATCTAATTATAATTACTGATTTACAGCTTCATCTTGCCAACTGCAGAAGCACAGAGACGCCTTCACTGTTGTTGAATTTAGTGGGAGTTGAGGCTGACCAGCAGCTTGCGGGACTTCTCAGAATTGGTAAGACTGATCTCTTTGAACACACTCTTGGTACTTCATGATCAGCAAATGAGACACTGCAATAGATGTGAGGAACTCATAGCCAAGAATTCCTTGCTTGAAGCTCAGGAAATAAGAATAATAGTGAGAGGAGACATTTATGCCAAGCTAAACACAAGGGGCTTAAAGCCAGCACAGTACCAGAATGAATGACCTAAAAAGATCACAAGTCGACTCCCTGCCAGTGCAAAGACATTTTATCAGCTTTCTTCTTCAGCGGCTTTAAGTGACTCAATATATTAACTCATATGGCAGACACTACACTACAATAAAATATAACCAGCTGAATTTGGGGTAGATTGGAAATTTTAATTTAAAAATGTCCATGCTTGTCAATTCAATTAGATGAGAATTTACTGGCAACTCAAGCTAAGTAACTCTTGCCAAAATTTAAGAAAAAGGCATACTCATCAGATAACTGTCTGGGGCAGGTACAACTCACCAGGCTAGGCCTTTCCCTCTGCTTTAAAAGTTTCCTCCACTGCATCCATATGTCACTATTATCCCATCTCTGAACTGGGAACAGGTTCTGCCATTGCAATGGCAGGATGGTCTGTTTTGCCATCCTGCTCCTCTTTCACTCTGTGCCTGTCCAAATGCTTCCTCTTTTATTCTGTTGTGACAGTAGGACTCAGCGAGGAGTTCATTTCTGCCCATCTCTAGCTGACAATCCAAATCTCTTATGGCCTAATTGCTGTATTTTCCAACAGCCAAAACTAACACACTTTCCACTGCTACCAAGGGTCTCTCCCAAAGCTATTACAGTGAATAGCATTGGGTTAGGATTTTGGTGAGTTTCTTTTGGAAACTTTATATACTAATAAAAATCAAACTGTGATTATGTGATATACACCTAATTAAAATCTACTATAATTGCTGAAGTATTTTACTGAAGTAATTTTCCTTTTCAAGCAACAGGTTTACCAGATGATAAAACTTGTCTTGTGGTCTCTCTGTCTTTGCAAAGAAGCTTAGAGCTAAGTACAGAGGGTGGGGTCAGTCCTGGACATCAACCTCCCACCCCTATGAATGACAGCACTTTTCACTAAGCTCTCATGCTCAAGGCTTAAGTCAGGCTTTTTGCCAAACACTCAAGTCCAAGACAAATAGCTATGTGGGTGTTTTGTGCACAAAGATTACTGAAGTTCATTTTAGCTAGATGGAGAAACCTTTTGAAATCTGGCTTGTTAGAACTAACTATAACATAGATCAGAGTTAGCTGTTTGTTGAAAAGCACTGTGAGAGGAATGTAAATTACTCATGAATCAGAACAACCTGGTGGTGAAGTAGCAGTAGCTCTTGGTGAATGTGTTGTCATCATTTCTCACAAACAGTGCAACCCTTTATGTACAGTAGGTTCATTTTTTCTTGAAATTACCACATTCCTGTTCTGTCTTTTCAGGTTTTCCATTTTTCCACAGAAAAATGAGGTACAGCTGTTATGGAATTTGCAAGGAAGAATCCAAAACTACCTAAATTTCCTGACTTTAAAAAAAAAGTGTAACATTTTTTATTTATGTAATATTGTTTCATTCCATAAGGTCTGTTTGATGGCAGACTGAAATTTCCCTATGGGTGAAAAACCCAGATTATTCTAAGCTACACTTACACTCAGAATAGCTTTAGGTACCAGAGGAGATTTTTTGATTTATTTTATTTTAATTCCAGAAGGTGAAGCTCTGGTTTAGTAAATGTTGTACTGCCCTAAATCTTCCACAGATTGCCAGCAAAACACAAAGCGTTCCTAACTGATCTTGTACCTAGGAGTTTCTTTGCCTCTTTCTTTTCCTCTAACTCATTATTCATCCTTTTTCCATTCCAGAGGGGGAAAAAACACAACAACAAATAAAAGGGTATACAATTGTTCATAACTGCCAAAAAATGTGGAAGCCAGAAAATACAGTCTGGATTGTCACCTTGTATCTTAAGGAAGGAGAAAGGAAATCATGTCCAAATGCAGCATCTCTTGCATCAAAGGCATTTCCCTAATGTATTGGACTACACTTAAAAGTTTTACCTTCACACATGCAGTCAGTATTCACCCTTTCTTTTCTTGCCTGGTAGAATGGCTGTGAAAATCATCTCCTACTCAGCAACAAAACCCAATGAAGCTGAGCTGTTGAGTCTACCATGGTATACAAACATGACAGAAGTACGGCCTGGGGAAAAACTCTACCACGTATTTCAGTTTCATCATGTGAGGACCGTCAGTGCCTGCTGTGCATTCCTTCCTGAGATTGCCAGTCACATTGTTGGTTGATACATGTTATTTAACAGCAGGCAATGTTGTGGAGCGACACTTAAGAAAGTTGAGTCAGGGTCACAGGCAGAGCTATCAGATTAGCACACAACTACATTAAGCTGTACCCTGTTCCTCAGCATTTAATTTGATCAGACTTTACTCTGACTGTGATGAGTATTCATTTGCTACCAGGCAGTATCTCTGCATTGCAATCATCATCATATAGTGGACACATCCTTTCAGAGTCAGAACAATAGGATTCTGGGATGTGAGTCTGCATAGCTTAGGACATGGGCTGGAAAACACCATGTAAATCGACATTAGAACTCAAGGAAACCAGACCACTGTAAAAAGCTCTGTTTAATGATGACTCAGGTTGCATTGGACCCAATAGTGATGGAAATAAAACCTGGTAAAATTTGGTCTTGGTTGATTAATGTGGTCTTGACAGCACTCTAAAGGGTACTATTAGAAACATGACAATTATTATGGTGTTTATGGTGCACCTCTGTGGGGTTTGCAGAATTACTCATTCTGCACACATCCTAATTACAGAAACATTCAGGAAATACCTCAATAAAACCAAAAAACACTTTCAGGTAAAACTGGGAGGATTTTGTAGGGAAAATGCAACTGTATTACGTCCTATTTATCAAAGTATATTAAAACTGCACAGACAAAATAATGAAAAAAAACCAATCTGTTGAATAGTAGCTTATTGAATAAACACCACTCATCCTATGTTCAGAATAAACCCTGGAACTTACAGGAAAACTAAAAGGCAATTGCATAATTAATATTACATAATATGTGTAAGCCATACTCATAAGTGAGTTAAATTAAAGCTGAACGGTCAACTTTAATTCTGACATTACCTAAGCATGATTGTTTTACTTTTCAGTAATTAAATACTGCTATAATCATTATCATCATCATCTTACATGTTGATTTAATTTTATTTTTTATAATAATTAAATGTAATTATGTTTTTAATAACACTATCTAGAGGATACCTTTTTGCACCAGTGACAATCCAAACCCGGCTCCTAGAATAGCTATAGTAATCATTAGGTCTCATAAAGTAAATATTTCCAAATAACCAACAGCAATTATATCAAGACACGCATCGCATGCTGCAAAACAGACAGGAATTTGGCATGTGTTTCCCTTGCCCAGCCATGAACAACATGCACTGCAGCACATGGTTTATGTCACCCTATGTGCTGTCCCTCTCCCCCCACCATCAAGGTGGCTTTCAGCCCTGTAAGTACTGTTTGCTAATAGGTCTGTTTCACAACTTTTTCTTCAAAAGCTCTTTTCTGTTACACTTCTGGCATCTGTTTCTTCCCCCTTAGGAGCTGCTTAACCTAGGTGCATAACACTGTTTTATAGAGAATCCAAGGCTTGATCCAGTATCCACTGATGTTAGTAGGGCTACACAAGCCAAAGCAAAAGATATACGGAGGACAGACAAGTCATACTGATAGGTTTGTCTAGAGAATCTTGGAGGTGCATCAAGAGGCACAGTGACAGAAGGACCACAACTATCGGTTGTGCTAATCTGTGTGCCTGTTTGTTGTTAGTTTGCATCACAGTAAGCAGCAGGTTGTCACAGCCTCTGTGGTTTCTCTCCCTTTTTGCTTTCAGAGAGAAATCTTACTTGATCCCAATGTACTTCTGGAGGAAAGTTTTGCAAAAATTCTCCCCAGCATTGCTAGACAGAGGATGAGGCACTTATGCAGATAAGAAGAGCTGAGCTGAGTGAATTTTACATCAAACTTTGATCCATTTCTGTATAACCTTTTATGTTGGGTTAGGATCTGGTTGGATGGATGACCTCAGAGAGTGCTGGTGAATGGTGCCACATCCAGCTGATAGCCAGTCACTAGTGAAGTCCCACAGGGGTCAGTGTTNAACTACCTGAGGGGAGGTTGCCGCCAGGTGGGTGTAGATCTCTTCTCTCAGGCTGACGACAACAGAACGAGAGGACATGGCCTTAAACTACATCAGGGGAGGTTTAGACTGAGTGTTAGGAAGAGATTTTTCACAGAGAGAGTAATTACTCATTGGAATGGTCTGTCCAGGGAGGTGGTGGAGTCGCCATCCCTGGAGGTGTTTAAGAGTAGACTGGATGAGGAGCTCAGTGACATGGTCTAATTGGTGGGGAGTTAGACTAGACGATCCTGGGGGTCCCTTCCAACTTGGAATAACCTGTGATCCTGTGAACCTGAGACTAGTTTCCCAAATATCCCTGTTAAATTGCTTTTGGGCCATGCTACAGGTCTGCTCGCACTTATGGTTACAGTGGGAAATAAACCTTATTCTTGGATATGACACCTGACCCAGTCATCTTGCTGTACAATCTCTTTTTTGTTTATGGTTGTAAAGCCGGAATTGCTATCTCATTTTAAGTCTCGTCATCTGAAACAGTACAAGATTTAGAGTATGAACAGGTCAACCACAAGCAGCTGAGGTAGAGCCCTCACCTGAGACTTGATAACTGAGTGTACACATGCTTCTAGCCTGTTGCAAAGAAGAAACGAGATTGGTTGCCTGAAACCAAACTCACAGTGCATTTAATTCACTTCCTGGGTAACTTGAGCATGTTTGGTTTTCACATGTATCAGATCTACAGAGACGTCTCAGCAGAGGAGCAGTGAGTTTAAAGGACTTCCTCTATCAAACGATTCAAACAGTCAGGCCTCTGTTTTCTGACATGTTTGAGGCAGGAGTAGTATTTGGGTTCGTATTTAAGAAAACATTTGTGATGAGACTTAGTCCATTATTGACATTACAAGGCATTAAACTGATAAACATAAGAACTATAAGCATTAGTATTCTGATTTTATGGGTATTATTGTAACAAGAACTTTATACTGTGAAGGTTAATTCATTAAGGTCTGAAAAACGTTTGGAGGTCTCTGTAAGAAAGGAGTTAAAGAAATGCAAAAGTCTTGCTTTGGTATTGTGTTATTTATCAGCTGTCTGGTTAGCATTTGTGCTCAGTCTGCAGGTTTCACATGTAAATCAAATGCAATGAGTCTATGACAACTCATAAGATTTACACAGATGGGACCTGACCAGCCCTCTCTGAAGTCACCGGAGGTGGTCTGGGTTCCCTAATGATTGCAAATAGAAGACACAAACATAAATATAATTTACTTTTATAAAACTTTTAATTAGAACAATAAAATATCTCATCATAAAAGCCTATAGCTCGTAAAAACTCAGACCCTGGGCATACCAGGGCTGATCTGGGTCAGGATAATAGCCACAAAGAATTGCATTACCATGCTAATACAATAGGGAAGTCTTCTGTCTCTCTTTTGAATAACCTCTTATGCAAATTTCAAATGTTGACCATGACACCAGATCTTCACAGGGCACTGAGTTGTGTTTCCCTGTGCTTACAATATATTTAATTTCAATGCAAAACTGCAAACTCATCAAAACCACACCTTTCTACCAGCATCCACTTATTTAAATATAAAATACATACAGCATGGGAGGGATTGCTTCTGAATCTTGCATAAACTACTTCAGACAAGCTTAAAAATAATATAATATGGAAAGGACAAAAATCTAAGTGGGGAGAAAACTTAATCATTAGAATACTTCTTAGCTATTAGGTCCCCCATTTTCTCTCCCTTGAATGATTGTTTAAAATGCTGATTCCAAAATGTATGCAAGCATACAACAAACATATCCGTATATACAAAATATCTCTAAAATAATGAATCTATACTCTTTTGAAGTCAAAGGGAGGTTTATTTGTAATTTGGGTTATTATCTGCCCACTTGCTAAATTGTTGACCACATGTTAAGCATTTGAACTATGAAAAGGTTCATTGTTGTTGTCCAATTACAATGTTTGGTTTCTTGTGGACATAAAGATGGAATATTTATAAATATACAGGTATTTAATAGTATCAGAATATTCCATATAGACACACATATGAATGCTGTTAACAAAGTATTTTGTTACTTGATTTGCCATATTCCAGCCTCAGTTCTTAGAGATAACAATGTCAAGGAAGTGGTAAAGCATGAAGATTGGTTTCAATCATTTTTCACAGAATCACAGAATCACAGAATATTATGAGTTGGAAGGGACCCACAAGGATCATCTAGTCCAACTCACCATCTAACACCCGTACAGAGACCGAGAGCACATCCCAGAGCGTAACACCAACCTAGATGCCTCACAGCCTAGCAGGCCACTCTGAGCCGGAAGGGGCCCAGGGTCATCCAGCCCTACACCCCCCGGCTAGACCATGTCACTAAGCTCCTCGTCCAGTCTTCTCTTAAACACCTCCAGGGATGGCGACTCCACCACCTCCCTGGGCAGCCCATTCCAATATGCAATCACTCTCTCTGTGAAAAACCGCTTCCTAACATTAAGATTAAACCTCCCCTGGCGTAGCTTGAGGCCGTGCCCTCTCGTTCTGGTGTCGTCAGCCTGGAAGAAGAGGTCTACACCCATCTGGCTGCAACCTCCCCGCAGGTAGTTGTAAACAGCAATGAGGTCCCCTCTGAGCCTCCTCTTCTCCAGACTGAACAGTCCCAGTTCCTGTAGTCGCTCCTCGTAGGGCCTGCCCTCCAGTCCCTTCACCATCCTTGTTGCCCTTCCTTTCCAATAGACAAAAGTCGAATTTTTCTTGTACAATGGGACTTGTGCTAAATATGTAGAACAATTTTACACTGCTCAGAGAGTGAGCAAAATAAGAATTTTTCCTTTAAATGTTTCTATAAAAATCTCCCAAAATATAATATTTACAAAAGAAGTACATCCAGTTTTGTGTTCAAAAGTGTGATATATTGAAAATAAGAGGCTTTTTTTTTAGAATGTGTATGTCCTGTCATACCTATACATAATTTTCTTCTTTCAAAATCTAAAAAATTAATGACTTTGTAGTTTAACCTCAGCACTATTAGCATCTGTCTACAGTGCCCCGAATTAAATGGCTCAGAAGGAGTAATAGGAGCTGCCATCCCAATTGTGATTGCACTGCCCTCCTGATTGCCACAGCCTGGTGTTCTGGACAAGGATCCCTCTGACACACACTGGATGGAGGGTGTGGAGTTTTGCCATGACTCACAGAAGAAAAGATAAGCGTGTCCACATGGACTTCAGCTCAGGAGGATGTTTAATGCATCCAGTGTATTCTTCCCCTTGGCTAAAACACTCTCTGTGTCAACAAACATGAGGCATATCCTGTAGGGAGTGAGATTCCACATCCTCCAGGATGGGACGTTCCACACCTCCACTGTTCATCCCTGGGGACACCTGTCTCTCTCCCCCTCTCATCCCATGGAGGAGCAATGTGCAGGACCCAGACCCAGCCGTGCTTGAATGAATCACACTACCCACTTTCTTTGTGCTGGATGCTGTTACCCTCAGACTCGGTTCAGAGCTGGTTGAGTCAAAGGGAAAATCCAAATTCAGTGGGTTTGGGGGAGAATTCCAGACCCCAGACAAGTTTTGCTCCAGGAGCCTGGAGTCTAGAATATGTCTTTGTTGTGGACCTAAATGCAATTTGACTCCAGTAGTCATGAAAAGGATATAAGAAATGTGGAAATATCTGTGCATGTTCCCTGCTTAAACAGTGGGTGCCATTAGAAAGCATAATACTGTTCTGGGCTATTGATTTTACCACAGTATTTCCTTGCTTAGTGTGTTTTCCACTATGAGATATTTGCATCGTGCCATGGTAAATGTTGATTTTTAGAGAGATCGCTACAGTCTTATTTGAGAAACTATGTGAACAGTGTGGAGTTCTCTTGCAGTGCTGAACTGTCAGCTGGGCTCTCTGATGCTCTGTTTAAAAATAGGCAGGAAGAGCCAAATGCAACATAAACTGAAATGAGGTGAAAGGTATATACTAAAAATACTAAACAGTCAGCCCCCATGAGGTAGTTTAGATATTAATGATGTTAAATAGGGGATTATATTCATAGGTAGAGTTTCGATTTCTATTATGTTTTTCTGGAACTGAAACAGTCACCCAGATCTCATTTATCTTCTAAAACAAATATAGCCTAAGTCATATAACATGTGCTCTTTTTTATGCAGCTTGCTTTTCAATTAATCAGTTTTTCTGCTAAGATTCACTTATTCCACTGTAGGCTTATAGAGGAAAACGAAGGGGGTAGCGGGTACGGGCAGGAGGAAAGGAACCCATGTAAACTAGTAAATAGGATGAATATGCTTCTAAGTTGAACCAATGTAATTAAATGTGGATCACCTCATCTGCTATAACAAAATTCAAATTCCATTTAAATGAAATTTGTATCATTTTTGTGCGTGGCATAAAGTAGACCAAAACTAATTTTAAAACAAACTGATCTTTGCTGATATGAATTGACCCATTTCTCTTTTTCTATGTCTGAGCTCTTAATTACAACAACTTACAACAACTAATATTTTACTAAATAGTTATAGCATGTGAGGAAAAGCAGGCAAAAAAAAATATTGCTGAAACTTAGCTAAGGCAGATAAATATAGTGATTTCTTCTTATCCTGGATGGATGCACTGAATGTTCCATGGGGTCTGTCATATGTTTGGCAATAATTTGTGTCTCATTTTTGACTTGAAGATGGAATAAAGTGTACTTGTAGAAAATGTACAGATGACACGCAGCTAAACCACACTTCAGGCACTTTGGATTAGACTGCAAAATTAATTAGATGAAATAATGGCCGAAGAAAGTAAGACAGAACTTACTAGGGATAAGGGTAAATTATTATATTCACTCTTAGGATAGGAATATTCACCATGAGTAAGGTATGTCATATTGTGGCAAAAATGCAAAATACATACAAAAAGGTCTCATCTAAAGGGTCCGCAAGTAAAATGTCCTCTCCTCTGAGCTGATACACCCACATATGGAGTATTTTGTCCAGCTGTGGTCTCACACTTGACGAAAGACATAAACTCATTGAAGAGACCATGGGACAGGGAAGTAAAAAATAGTGGAGTGCCACAAAAGGACATTACATAGCAAAATGGAATCACCTGTTCTCCATACTATAAGGTGAAAAATAATAAGACAAAATATTAACTATAAATTTTTGAGTAATTTGTCTAAAGAGATGATGGAATCTAGATGGTTGGAAATTCCTAAAAACAAATTAGATAAAGATAACAAGTCTGGTTTAAGTACAGATCATTCTGCCCTGGGAGACAAGGACAGATATAAGTTTTTCGGTTCTCTTTCAAACTTATTTTATAGAACTGTACATTAAAATTCCATTACAGTTATGATAGAGCTTAAATGGGAATATTCTCCCACCTACAAGCATACTCCCAGGAATCCCTCGAGGGGACCGTTTGCGTGGATACCCCTGACAAATAAGACCCTGTGTCTTTCCTGAAAAGCAAAATCGCTGTTGAGTTCACAGGAAAACAAAAGACCAGACTATTCTGAAGCCAATATAACTGGAAAAGCCAGACCATTGGAGAAAATTAGCTTCAGGCATACATTTTCACTAAGGCTGCACAGAGTTGTCTTTGAGAGATTTATCATCCTAAATTACCATTACCATCTGAATTACCATAGGAAATAAATCTTTGTAGATATTCACTTGCAACAGGAAGGAAAAAAAATAAAATTTAAAATAAATTTAGCTCTCCTGTTCCAGGATGTATTTTAGCATTTTTTCTTTTACAGACTTCAGTAAAGGTTTTGCTTGTAATTGACTGTGGATGACAGCAGGCATTTTACTTTTGGGGGGTTGGGTGGTTTTGTAAGGTTAGATTAGGAGGCAAGGGTAAAACAAGTCAAAATCTCATTCTCTTTACTTGAAATTAAAGGATTTACAAATACTGGAACCATAAATGTCACTCTGATGCTCTACAAGAAGTGTAACTCAGTTATACTTTCTCTCTCATTTATTTTTCTTAGTATTTCACTTTCTAGAAGGGCTACAACTTTTGAGATACTGCTTTCTTCTTATGGTGTCTCGGTGTACCAAAGGAATCACACAGTTACAGAGCATCATTACAGATTAACTACAATGAGCGAACTTGTCTAAAAAGGAAAATGGAACCATGCAATACCTGAAACACAATTCCCATGAGGTAACACTTTCACACTTCATGTCAAAATATTTTAAGTTTTCAGATGTTAGATTTTTTTCCCTCAACTGAAATTATCTCCAAAAAGCTGAATTTCTTTAAATAAGTCCATCAAAAAAATCTAATTTTCTCAGTTGCAATATATGAACAAATTAAGTGCCAAAATTTGGCACTTAATTTGATAAGCGCCAAAAAGTTAATGTCTGCTTGAACTACCCAGGATTTACTATGCTCCTCAGTTTTCTTGTAACTGGAAAGTAACTGTTTAAATATAAAAGAAGGCTAGTTCTCACTTCAGCAGTTTCCCAAAGCTAAACAGAATTTCCATATTGGCAGAGACTCCTGATTTGGAAGAAGGATGTAGACTGGTTGAAAAATTCTAGAACAGGGAACTAGGGTTATCTAAGAAGCAGAGAGAATTTCTCGAAGCAAGATGGAAATCCTGGTAATGTCCATTGATACTAAAAAGAGTGGACATCCTGATATATAAGTTTGCACTTTCTCAGGGATTTGAGGTTGGCGAAAGAATAGAAGGGGAATATTCTGCAGAGTTCAATGACTGCCCTCACAAGGCATGTTTAGAGGAAACAGCTGGCTCTGTAAGTAAGACATAATCTATACTACATTGAATATATACATTCTTAGAAGGAAGAAAAACTCTTGCAAAAAGAAAGAGGAGTGGAATATAAGAAGAGTATCAGAGAAAAATGCAAGCAGAAAAGAAAGCACAAAGGGGAAGAATTTAAAAATGTTTCTCTGACTGCAACAACAGCGCAGATCTGTATTTAGTCTTATGTTAATGTCTAAATCTTGTCAAATGATCTCTAACAGTGACCAACTACTGTAACAAGGTAAATTCTACACTTATTTAGAAGCTCCAGCAAATGCACATTTCAACTGCTTGCCACCATGGTGACATAAACTATTGCAGAATATCTGGATTCAAAATCTCCCCCTGTTCACTTCCAGGTGCAGTTCAATCTGCTGCAATTTAAGACGTCTTTACGACATGTTTCAAAATGAAGCACAACAAATGAGATGTCACTTTCTTTTCTGTATAATGGTTAGTGGATGGATCCTTACTTGAAAACTCTTGATCTTTGTTCACAAGTGCGTATAACTTCTGAGGGACCTATGGTGGGTCATTCAGAAGGCCAGTTCTCAAGTTTCAGGTCCTGATTCTTCGACAATTCAGGTCAAGTCAGAGCATTTTTTTAGCTTCTTTCTTACCTTTTAAGATTACCTTCTGTTTCTGGACAAGAGAATTGGTACGATGCCTGTGAGGTCCTTAACCCTCAAGAACTTGGGAATAGTTCAGTTGAGAGAAATATTTAAATCTCCCTACTGGGTTTGAAATTCAAAAATATAAGCCTTGTAAGAGTGTTCTAATTATGGTAGAATCTGCAACACTTTATCAATATGTCTCAGTTAGAACAACTTTTTTTAATCTCATAAAAAATTGAAGTTCCTTACTCTATGGATATTTTATGGTGAATAATGTTTTGCAAGGTTAGCAATAAGCCTCTGTTTAACTGCTACAGCAACAGTGTCTGTATAAATC
>WEKX01019144.1:81551-99897 GCA_013390025.1 Pitta sordida
CATAGTAGGGTATTGCAATGCAATAAGAAAAGCAGAGGATTAGACCCACTTAGAAGGATCATGCAGAGGGATCTATTATAATAATGATTACAATCATTTTATCTTTAATAGCTAGCCACTGATGGAAGGATAAGGGGGTAAAAGAGAGATGTAGAAATGAAAGGAATCTTGGCATATTGAAATGATTTTTTCCCTAAGGTTTGATTGTATATGAAAATTGATCTTTAAATATTTATTTGTAACAAAAGCAGTTGCAATACCTTATTAAGGTTGGCTAAATTAATTTAAATTGTTGCATCCTGCTTAGGCAGTATATTCTTTCTGTCTGAAGAAAAACAATTTTGCACATGTATGTGTATTCATGAGTGTGTAAATGCAGTTTAATTTTAAAACAACTTTTTAAATAAAACTAGTAGCAGTTCACTATTCATTTCTCTGGTGATCGTGTTTTCATTAAGCAAGATTATGAGGATTATAAATTGTTTTTCTGCCTAGGAAAATTAATGTGTTAAAAAAAAATTTAGTTCCACAACTACATGGACAGCCTTTACCAGGAGTCAGACTCCCAGGTTTTGAAACAGAGAATAACAAATCTTTAAAAACATCATACCTTTTGCTCCTGTTAAGTAAAGTTAATGAGGGGGGGGAAAAAAGGACCCAAAAACAAGAATAAAAATTTTCTCTTAGGTGTGTTCATGAGTTTCATCCTCTGTAGTCCTACATTTCTCCTCTTTCAGCCCCTCCTTTCTTTTCTGATACCCTTTTCTTGTAGTTGTTTTTTTTTTCTCCAGGCCTCCCTCAGGCTTCCTGCCATCTATCTAGATTTATTCTCTTTTCCATTGACTCTGGTACATTCTGATCTTTTTGCTTTTGTTTTACACGCTGCAGTTAGTTCACTTTTCCTCCTTTCTCTTTCTCACATATACTTTTTCTGTGCCTTTTCTGTTTTATTTCTCTGTCCTTGTCTATGTTTCTAATCCTCTGTATTCTGCATTTTAAATAAGCTTTTCAACCTGTGAGATATACATATATATTTATACACACACACACACATATATACCTGTGCAAAAAATGTTATCAAAGGAGTTCTTCAAGATGTAGGAAGCCATTATTTAAAACAGCATCTGAAGACAAGATATTTACAATAACAAACTGATATCCCAGTGTCTATTATATCAGAATCAGGGTCAGAATGCTTCAAATGAAAATATTAAAATGTAGATAATTGCCTATCCTCCCTATTATTGTTTTACAAAATCACAGAATGGGTAAGATTAGAAAAGAACACATTGGGTGATCTGGTCAAACCTTCCTGCTCAAGCAGGGTCATCCTAGAGCACATGACACAGGATTGCATCCAGACAGCTCTCGAATATATTCAGTGAGGGAAACTCCACAACCTCTCAGGGTAATCTGTTCCAGTGCACAGTCACAGCACAGTAAAGAAGTTCTTCTTCACGCTCAGTTTCTGCCTGTTGCCTCTTGTCCTATTGGCACTACCGAGAAGAGCCCGGCCCCATCTTCTGGGCACTCTTCTTTAGATACTTTTAGATATTGATAATGCCCATAAGTTGTCAGTTGTCTCTTCTTGAGGCTAAACAGGATCATCTCTCTCAGCCTTTCCTTGTAAGAGTGATCACAGAGTCACAGAATTAACTAGATTGGAAAAGACCTTTGAGATCATCAAGTCCAACCTATGACCTAACACCACCTCATCAAGTAAACCATGGCACTGAGTGTCACATCCAGTTGTTTAAACACTTCAAGGGACAATGACTCCACCACCTCCCTGGGGAGCCCATTCCAATGGCCAATCACTCCTTCTGTGAAGAATTTTTTCCTAACATCCACCCTAAACTTCCCTTGGTTCAGCTTGAGACTGTCCTCTCATTCTGTCATTGCTCCAGTCCTTTAAATGTCTTTGTTGCCCTCCATTCACCATCAAGTTAGTCACAGTAATGAGCATCCTTGTTGAAGTCTTCTAGCCTGGAGTCCATCAAGACTTTTATGTGAGGCCCACAACATTATCCTATAGAACACATGGTTTATCCCAGCACAAAAGGAAGAGTGCAAATATGATTTTTAAGCAAAACAGATTTTCTCTGGCTCATTTAGTTTTCCAAGTAATTCCCCTAGAGGTAGTCCAGTAGTGCTCTAAAAATCATTATTTTGTTTGGTTTGAAAGCACTGTGTTCAAAAAACACAAAATATGAGCAGTATCCTTCCTTTAATCCTGTTAGTAGAACAGAACCAATCTCTCACACACTTCATAATCAGTGGCATGTCTTCTATAAATAAGTCTATCTATTAGATGTTGACCCATTTGATTGAAGACGTCCTGTAGTTTAAATAAGGATGATTTTTTATATAAATAAAAACTTACATTTCTTCGGTTTGATCACTAGGTTCACAGTTGTCTCTAGGTAACAAAAAATTACAGAATTGAATCAGACCTATTTAATTCTCCTTCTTCATCCACCAATTTAATGAAATATATAAATGTTACCATTTCAATTGAGTGACCAGGTCCTACAGCCTTCAAGTTAAGCATCCGTGAAAATGCTTTGTTAAACCATCAGTTTTACAAAAAAATGAAAGCTATACTGGCACAAATAGATAGACAGCGGGATAAAAAATGGAAGGAAGATGTCTTTTTTACCTGTATATACAGGTCAGTAGATACAGACTGACTGAAGTACACTTTGCATGTACATCTACACAAAAAAGGTCTTCCATTTAATTCAGTTGTGTACAATGCTGTGTCACCTGATTTACATATGGTATAAAAATCCCAGTTAGACACATTAACTTAGGAATTCTCAAATCCCTTGATGCTTCTAGAACAGACATACCAACTGCTATGAACACTCAAATTGATTTAAACATTATTTCAGACACACACACAAAAAAGAAACTTAGAAAAACATTTCGCACAAAATATTCCAGTTTCACTGATATTCTGTGAAAAAGAAAACAGGAACATGTAAGATATTACACACAATTGTACCAAGACCAAGACCACAGCCGACATTCATGCACTACATCTGTTAGCCAGGCATTGGTCTTTCCTGTCCAAGATGTGGTCAGCTTTTGAATTAAGATTTGCTGAAACAAGTTTTCCAGGATCCACTGCAGACTTACAGCCTCAGGCTGTGATAATGTGAGATTTTGAAAACTAAATAGGATAGGGCTTGGCCAGTAAGTGGAAAGGAGAATCCGAGGATAAGCTAAGGAGCTGAAAAATGTCTGGCACCTTTTCAGTTCATGATGATTTACACGTGCTGAGATGGGCAAGATGTTTCTCTGAGGGCCCTGGCGTTGTGTCCATGATCTGTGGTTCCTCTGTCCTGACCACAGCAGGGTATTGGACATTCCTCATTGCTGGTTTACATTCTAAAGCTTTCTCACCCAACCCAGCCTTGCAGTAAAATAAGAACAGAAAATGAGTGAACAAAGATCCTATTATTTAATCTGAGTTCATCCCTCACATCTTCCTAAACTTAATGCAGGAATTTGTTACTCAGAGACTACCTTGCTCCCGATTAGGTTCACCTGCACCTCAGTAATAGGTACAGGTTTCTGTTAGTGCATCTTAGAAATCACTAAATATTATATATTTGTCACTAAAATATATTTTTCATTATGAATATGACATGTATGCTCTTCGTTTACAGGTGACCTCAAGATGAATTTTCAGAAATAAACATTTTTATTTTGTTCTTCTCATGTGTAATTAAAGGTCATCTTACTGTAAGTCAATACCAAAGAAATAGTATGCAAGCTGAAACTGTCTTCCTTAAAAATTTTCTTTTTTATTTTGTAGAGTACCACTAATTCCCACAGTCCCTCCAAGTCCTCTGTGCTTCCACCTCACACTCAAACTGTCATAAGTTCTACTAGTACATCACAAATTCTGCAATACCAGATTTTTAGATGTTTTCTTTGGGATTTTNGCGGTGCATGGGGTTGTTATGGCCGAAGTGAAGAACCCGGCACTTAGTTATGTTAAATCTCATACTGCATGCCATTTTGCTGTGTTTAGTCAAGACACTGGGTGAGAATCTGTTTTCATTATTTTGAAAACTTGAAAATATATCAAATTTATACTGAAAATTCAAAATAGAAAAGGTAAGAAGCTGAAAATCATCAACCAACCAACCAATCAATCAATCAATCAATTAATATTTACTCTTGTTATTTTGAAAACCAGTTTGGAGGTTTGATTTTTTAGAAAATGAAGTGAACACAAGCAGAAAATAAATATATATTTTTAAACAGCATGTAAGTGATGTATATGACCTCTCTTCAGCCACATGACAGAGTCAATCTGCTGCTATAACAAACAAATAAAAAAAATCCTAGATTCTAGCAGAAAATGCATTACATAGAATAAATTCTTTTCTTCTGTTGGTACCCAGGTTGTGACCTGCTTGCAACTAACTCAAGCTAAATGCTCTAAGCCCGGAACCTGAAATCTTGCTGTCACACACCCCCTGTGACTGTGTAGCCTGCTAGTGCTGAGCATGACACACAAGGAAAAACTGTAACACAGCCAAAGTGTTGTGTATTCCAGCAACATACAGCAAAATCTCTTTATCGCTTTGAGACTCTCTACAGAGATCTAATCAGAAAGTAAAATATTAAAGATTTCAGATACTCTAAGCCAGAAATATCTTCACTCAACCGCAGGTCCCGTATTCACTGGTCAGGCTATGAACTGACCAGCTGACTGCTACACGCCAGCAACAGAGAGCTGTGAACTTGCACAGATGTGCCCGATAGAGAACAAACCGTCTATGCTCTAAGCTAGTGCTGACATGCTGCAGCTGGTTTCAGGTACACAAGTAGATGAAGCCTACCCGGATGTGGTCAATATTGTAGTAAACTACACAGAATATGTTTTTTTGCCAGAGGCTTTTGCAGTAAAACCACAAGTTTTTTGGAGATAACTTCACTGAACAGCTTTCAACTTGCTGGATAAATTGTAATGGTAATTCAGTGCTGCTACTGCAGCAGCAGTTATTTCCATTCTTGAGCTCATTTCATTTATTTTCTTTCTTTCATAAGTGTCTGAAAGCGAAGAATAATACCTGATGATTAGTTAGATACCTTTTGGGTATAAAACTTCAAAGAATGGAGAGTAATGATGAAAACACAATAATCAAAGTTTCCTCAAAGATTTATTACTTATTATTACTGTGAATATTTTTCAATTTTTAGAATGCATGCCATAAAGAAAGCTCAGGTGAAGCTTTCAGGTTTCAGCCTTCTATTTATTCACAATAGTTCCGTTTAATGTCCATAAAGAGCAGATGCAATTTTAGTGAAATCCATAAACAATAAAGCTACTCATATTCTAATTTAGGTATCTTGACCCATTATTATCAATTCTGGTTTGTGATTATTTAGTTCCATTACAACAGTTAGTGCTAAGTGTTTTCTAAATTAAGATTCATGATAGTCATTCCAGCCACGTTAAGAAAAAACCGTTTTAACCTGGTTATCTAAATAACATCTTGCACTGAAAAAAACCAAACAAAAATAAAAAAGAAACTGGATAACTCCAGTAAGAGTTTTCAAAAAAATTTGACAACATCATA
The DNA here is from genome assembly GCA_013390025.1 of Pitta sordida. NCBI lineage: Eukaryota > Metazoa > Chordata > Aves > Passeriformes > Pittidae > Pitta > Pitta sordida. The sequence goes on from WEKX01019144.1 coordinate 87,152, forward strand.
TTTAAATGTAACATATATTTTATACAGAATTTATTGATCGGTGAATTTCAAAAAGTGCAACTAAGGTTATTGGTCAATTATAATTCCAAGGTGTGCTAGGAAATCTCACAATTCTTAAAAGCAAAATTTGCCTTATGAACTATGACTTAAAGGCCAAATTTGGTGAAGGAAGCCATTATGCCTTTTCTTGGAAACCACACTTTGTGCTAGACACGCAGCAAAATCCAGCAGGCTGTACATGACTAAATAAGTACAATCACATTTCTCATGGGTATTTTTGCTCTGTCTCCTTAATTCTGATTAATATTTGCTTATCGTCTTCTCTGATTAAATTGTATCAAAAAAGGCACACATAGGTAGAGGCACGTCTGCCTTGCGAAATCTTGTATGGTGGATCTTTATGAGGATTGGACACACACCATACACACCTCATTAAAATCAGCATGGAGTCCTTGATGAAAGTTATTATGCATTCCATCAGAATACTATGTCACTTTATCCATTTGTGACATCAAGTTTGTTGGGCACAGACAATTTATGAGAAAACTTCAGTTTGAAGGTTCAGCTGCATTTAAAAGCGAGACTTAGAGAACTTCATGATTAAACCACACTGAGGTTTTTCCTCCACAAGTGAAGCTGCCTTTTTAGGGAAGGGAGGAAGGGACTTGAAGTTTGGCTCAGGAGTGGTATTTTTATGGATGGTTTCTAAAGAGCCACACAAAGGATTAGAAGCTAATTATGTCACAGAATTGATGAGCTTTTGTAAAAATAGAATGTATTTGGATTCAATATTTGTGACAGATATTTACTGCATCACAATGCATTGTCTTTCCATCCAGAACTTTTTCAGCTCAATGAATATGCAGACTGGAGTCAATCAATACAAAATTAGCAATTTCCTTTGTGTGAGCCACAGAACACATGTCTGCAAATCTCTAGCAAGATTTGGAGATCCAGAGGGGACTCTCTGAGATCAACCAATGGTTGATCCACACAGTAGCTCCTCATTCAGTGGGGATCAGGAATGTTACAATATCTCGCTGCTCTGCACAGCTCTCCATTTTCATCCAGTCCAAAAGAACTTGCTATACTTGAGAACTCTGCCTCTCAAAGTTGCTTGAGTTTAGCCAGCATGTTCTAAATGTACTGATGTACTGATCGTACACGCACGGTGCAATTATTAATACTTCTCTTTCTCAACAAACTCCTAGAAGGAGAGCCTCTGAGGCTCTTCCAGATCTCCAGCATTAAGTGCAGCATTGTCTCTTAATGTATACAACCCTCACTGGTTTGTCCAGGCCAATTCTAAATGATATCATTGATTTGTGAGAAGAGTATCTAGTAATTAGTTGGGGTTTTATCGGTCATGCCATTTGACATAGTAAATGTTGTACATTACTTAAACAATAGGGTAGAAATATCAATAGTCTGGTGCCACTGTGTATGGTTCCTTTCCATTAGAGTGCATATATGTGTGTGGCTGTGAATAGTGAGTAATAAGGGATTGTTTCTCCATGATATATCTGTTGAAGTCCGCATTAACTTCTTGTACAGTAGATCTCTGGGGGTAGACAAACATTACTAGGATTTTATTTATCTTTCTGTGGCTTGATCAGAGGTTTATTTTCAGGCTTGTTATGACATTTAACTGGATTTTACCTTGAGAGATTCTTTAGCTGGACCTCCTCTAGCATTTTTGTCACTGGCAATGGGTTCAGTAGCTGTTTTCTTCACTAAGACCCTGTAATGCTAATGACAAGGGTTATTTTGGGTTTCTGTTGCTGCTGTTTTCTCTTTTCTTCTTTTTCTACCAGTGCTGTTGTATAGCCTGGAGAAACGATGATGTAAGGGGGAACTAATCCCACTGTGAAGGTTATTGGAAGATAGATCCAGACTCTTCACAGCGAGACATATCAGAATGAACAAGAGTCAACAAAGAGATTGAAATACAGCTTCCTCCCTTGAGGTTTTCAGGAGCCAGCTGGACAAAGTCCTGAGAAACCTGGTCTGAATTCAATAGCCCTGCTTTGAGCAGGACATTGGACTAGAGACCCCCTAAGGTCCTTCCAATCTAAATTGTTCAGTTATATTATGGTTCTGTTATTGCCTATTAAAGTTGCTTTCTGTACAAAGACATACATGAAGACTCTGCCTTGCCATGAAATATCAAACTAGTTAAACATCCTTACTTTCATAAAATTTGCCTTTAATTCATATTGCTGTAATATACTTTTGAACTGAGACCTCAGTCAGATTGTTCCTGTGAAATGTAATGTCCTATGTAAAAACAGGGTATGCTTAGTCCCTAACTGACTTTTTGGTCTGTTGTTAATGTGAAAAACTGCACTGAATAGAAAGGTCCCTAGGGTGCCTAAAACTATTGTTAGATCTTCCTGGTTCCTCAGGCTGCCAGACCTGTAAGCTTTAAATAATACTATAACTTTATATAAGTGTGAAGGAAACAAACAGTGCACATTTCAATTCCCAAAGATCTCTAGATGGTCATACATCTACTTGAAGAGTAGAAATGTTTTATACTGATGGTCATTGGATGCAGTTAGACCTCACCTGGGTTTAGGTGATTTCTTGAAAAATATCACATTACTGACAGAACTTGCCTTCAATAAAGTTTTTGTATTAAGGGGAAAAGTTATTTACAGCCTTGGTGGGTTCCCCTTTGAAGTCATTTGTCTTATTGAGAGGGGAAGTGGCGCTGGCCTTTGAAGAGTCTCATTTAATCTTGGATCTCTCCCTTTGAAGTACACTTTACCCTGTGGGCATTCCCTGTGGAAAATCTCATTGTTCATGGGTCTCCTAAGAAAATATTCCCCAGAGGCACACTTCCCTGAAGAATAATTTACCTTGGAGATACAAGCAGTGATGTATTTTTCATCCTTGCCAACAGCAGGCAGACTGTAGTTACACCAACTGCACAAATTATTACACAAAGAAAATATAGGGGATTGCTAATTTAGCATGTAGAGACGGCAGTTGCACAGTGTCCAAATCTTGACAAACTCAGCTTCCTTAATGCTACTGAAAACATAAAAGAGATTTCAGTAGCAATACTGTCTTCAGATAACATTAATTTTTTTGAGTCTTTGATGCTAAAAGTCTTCACATTCTTATGCTCTACCAGGCAAAATTCTCTAAAGGCCTGAAGAAAATCCTGTCAGCCATTTGCAGGCCTGATGATGTTGTTTGATGGTGTTCAAAGATAACCATTCTGCCTGCGATAAAAACAAAGAGAAGGTACTTTTTCTCTTTTTTTTTTAAATAGAACTTCTGCAAATGGAATAAAAACACCTTTCTTCATGGCTCAGTGCTCATTGAGGTCTAGTACCTCAGTGAGGTTGCAAACTACAAATTAGGAACATAAACACAAACAAAACAACCACACCTATGGTCCATAAAAGCTTTTCAACCATTAAAGCAGTGTTACTTCTGCTATATCCTACCATTGCCTAATTTCAAAGGCATAATAAAGGGTAATTGCTATGCATATAGGATCAGCTCTAGGCATAACCAAAACAAGCAACTAACTTGGACAGCAAATTTCCAGAAAGGAAAACAGCCATGCTCTGCTACATATTTTGTTTATACTACAGCCTCAGAAAACCAGATGAACTGCAGCAGCTGCTTCAAAGTTCATGCTACACAGGTGATGGGGGCTGGTGGGAACACTCCCAAGGGCACAAGTCATTGCCTCAAGCCATCTGATCCCCTGGCAGCAGAAAGAGCAGTGAATCTGACCTTGTGTGACTCTTCGTGGTGCTTCATTTCTCTCTTTTTCTTCATTGCAGTACTGACCTCGTTTTGGTCATGTCCCACAACTTCCTCTGAAGCTGTGCAGTGTTGGAAGCCTAGAACTGGCTCTGTACACTGCACAAGCACTGACTTACTTTAGTCTTTGCTAGCAGCCAGCTTGCAATTACAGAGAACACCTAGATCACTCAGGAAATCTATGGTAGATTCATGATTTTTGCAAAAGTATCAAATTAAATTCTCACGTTTCAGTTTGAATGCATAGACTCAGTGGATTGCAGTGGACAGTATAGAATGTAGAGTTTGTGCTTTGTTTATAAGTACAAGTATAAACATATTTGTAAAACTTCAGCTACCTCTGAAAATAGAGGATTCTGTCAGGAGATAAGAGCTCAGCCAACTTGAGTGCTTCCTTTTACAATTTGGTAACATGTTGGTAAAGGTGACATGGTATTTCCCATTGCACTTTATTGAAGTATTAACATTTTTCTTATGAAATCTCTATCTCTCCTCAAGGGTTGTAAGGCAACCTGTGGCCATCTTACTTCTTTGATATTATAGTTCTTTCCATGACAACAGATTTTGATGTCATGCATATGCGGATTGTGAGATCAAAAAGTGCCCAAGCTGTATTTGAAGGAAGAAGTAGGAAAGATTCTGAAACTGTATAAACACTTTTCAATCCTAGTATTCAAAAGAAGTGGAAAACATGCTCAGTTTTTTGTCTTGCCTTGTCAAAGAGGCTTTATGATCAGGCCAACCATTATTATTACTATCATTATTATTAAAATAGGAAACTAATAAATATTATAGCACAGTCAAAGAAAAAAGAGCTCTATGCCTGTTATATACATAATATCAACTCCATTATAAACCATGTAGACAGTTTTAAAAAATTTACTTTTTCAACAGTGAAACTTAAACTAGCATGAGCAATGTGTATACATGTGAAAACCAAAGGTATGGATTTGATGTTTTTCCCTCACAAATGTTTACAGGCATTCAGACCTGAGATTTCAGTTCAACTTTGTTTAGAGAATGGGCTTGTGCACACATGGTTTTAAACAATCCAGATGATATGTTTACATGCAGTCTTTTACTCTAGTCTGTCAGCACATTAAATGCTTTGGGATGTTATCTGTAAAAGTTCTCAACAAATACATTTCTCCTGCAGGCTGAGATTTTCCACACATGTCTATTCTCTTACCATTTGATAAAATTAACTTAGTTACAAGGGATCATTGCTTTTAATGCTCCCATAGTTGGTCTGATTCCTCCAAGGATATCCTCCCCTGAAATCCACTTGCTGATAAAGGCAACTTGGCTCAAGGTATACACAAATAATTTCAACAGAACAAGCTTGGTTTTGCAAGTCTGGATAAGACACACCAAATACTATGCAGGGAGAAACAGTGCCATAGACTTTTCCAGCAACAACCTAGATTTCTTTAAAGCCACGTCAGATGGCTCTATGAAACACTGAAACTTGAAGGTTACAGGTATCATTCCTTACATCAAATTACACCTCTATAAAATGAGATAATCTTATATTTTAATGCATATATTTAATACCCACATGGGAAGGTAGACTTGGAGAAAATAACCACATGGGGATGTAGAGACTGGGAGAAAAATAATTCTACCTTTACCAGTTTTCTTATATTTTCCTCTAGACGTGTACTATTGGCGGCTCTTGGAAAGACAATATTGAACTAAATGGAGCTCTGGTCTGCCAGAGCTGTAAACTCCTGTGTTTACCTTGCTGTAGGAAATGTTGAAAAGCCTGATATCAAAGAGGTAGTATTATGGCTTGGTTTTACTTCCCTAATAAAGTCCATCTTTGTTAAGTAAAGAGATCACCAAGTTCCAATGAATTCAAATTTTAGCTGTCTCTATAAACCTAACATTGTTTACATCTTTCATTTATGATATTTCAACTAAGTTGTTCTGAAATTACTCTGCTTTTGCACTATGTCATAAAATGGAAGCATTAAACAGTAAGGAGTTGTATCTCATTTAAAACACATAACCACATAATTTCATAGATATATATCTATATATAGATATATATCTATGAACAATGAAATTGCCCCAAAACTAAAACCCTCTTGGCAGTGTATTTGTAAACACAATCAGCCTATAATCCAATAAAGAGACTCTGCTTTGAATTAATGTGAATTGCTTCTCTGTTCTGCCTTTACAAATATAACTTTTCATCTGAACTTCCTCACTTCCTCTATTTGTTTCACTAAAAATAATTGTAGTGATTTTCTTTCTCACTTGTAAACGGCAGAGGAAACATTTGAAAAGTAGAATAAAATGAAGTTGAAAAAAAATAAAATAAGCTGATATAATTCCTTTTATACCTGCAAATAGAAAAAGCAAATCTAATTTCTCAGAACTTCTGGCGTGAAACATTTTGCATGTTAAAATGAAACCATCTCTTCAATCATTTTTTATGATTCTGATAATGAAAATGAAAGCTAGATTGTTAAATGGAAAGTGCAATAATTTTATACACACATAAAAAAGAAATAATTTCTTTAATTTTGGTAATTTAAAACAAAATTTTCCAAATGACAACCTTTTAGTTATAATTCATTAACCTTCCATGCAAGAGTATTTGACACAAAAAGAAATCTTAAGACACACAGACACAAATGAAATGTTTAGAGGTTAATCCTTAAAAATACGGGAATTCAAAGGGAGATGCATGGTTTGTAATATTTTCTGAATTGAGTTAAAAGCAGAGACAAACAAGATCGTATTCTCAAAACAAAGAATGGAAAATTTGGAAGGTTAATTAAAGACTGATAAATCTAGAATATTAAAAAAAATATTTTCTTTCTGCTTATTATGTGCTTTTCTTCAAGTTTCAAGATGGTTAGTGGTACTGAAAGCAATTTAGGTAAAACTATTAAGAAAATTTCACTTATTTGTGAGGATTTTTTTGTATCAGGAAGACAAAGAAGAGTTTTCTAATGAATTCAGCTATTAAACTTTGTCTGATAGACATCTTAAATATATAGACAAGATGTCATCACTTCCAACTTCCTGACTGGTCCTAGAAAAATTTTCTCAATAAAATGTTATTTATCTGCTCTTCTTAATGGTAGGTTTGTCTCACTGACTTTGGCAGGGCTGTGATACTGTGATATCAACCCAGAAAGCCCATTTAGGACTTTGAGGAACGAGGATGGGAGAATGTGTGAGGACTGGAAATACATACTCTGCTGGGTTGTCTCCATTCTTTCTCCATCATACCGCAGAGGATGTCTTAAATAAAACAGGAAGGTTACAATGCGTCAGGCAAACGGTCAAATGGTAAAGGCTGTGGGAAGTGGGGACTTAGAGACTGGAGGCACAACAAGCCCAGAACTTAGGAAAGGATTGGAAAATTTAGGAGAACCTCGTGTCTCTCTCCTCATAGGCATCTCTGAACATGGGACTACCACAGCTCCTCCACAAATACACAACGTTTACACAGGTGGGGCAGAATCTGCTGACAGGGCTACTCAGTGGATTGCACATCTTTAATGCTGTGTAAGACACCAAAAGCATCTTGTCAATCATAGGAGAAACCTTCAGAGTATATAGTGTCATCAAGGAGGACTCTAATTTTTTAATTCCTAGGTTTTCTAAGACTTACTCCTAACAAAATTCTACAGGTGCAAAGCAATAGGTGTGCGGAACACTAGTTAACTTCAGGGCAGGCTGCAAGGGCCTGAGACAGGAGCTTGGCTGAGTGGTTTGTGCACATGGAGGGACCCACGGATGAAAACACAGTAGAGGTTGGACAGGCACAGACTACTGAATCAGCACTGCTCTTTCCAATCTACCTTCTGGTTAGCACACTCAGTGCCTCCCAGAGGGGTCATGTGGCAGTCCTTGCTCACTGTCCCACAACTCACACCACTTCTGGTGGAAGTAGTCCCCTTCCCTGCAGATTGTCTGTGTCCCACCAGACTATGAAGAACCCATTTTGCACCTCATGAACCTTGGCCAGCCTTGTGTCACAGCAGGCTGGCCAGAGGGTCCCCCAGCCTCCTTTCTACCCCAGGACCTTGTGGAAGGTAGCCCTTCCCACTGTTCCGCTTCCTCCTCCAGACCCACTAGCCCTCCCTTCTACCCCAGTGGCTCTGGTTCAGAAATGGACTGTTTCTTTCAATCTTCCAACTTAGATTGATTGCAGGCCTCTAGGAGTTTGTGGCCAAAACTAAAGCCAGGGACAATTCCTGAACAAGTAAGCTCACAATGCCCTGTTTATTTATACAGCACAAATCATTGAAATCATTATGCCCCAGACTAGTGGGACCTATTTATAAACAGCTTCTTAAGATGAGCAATATAGGAGGACTCTCCACTGCTTCACAACGAGTGCCAACTCCATCCCCCCATCCCCGCTATAAAGCTCCAAGGCCCTTCCGACTTGCCACATGAAAGACACATTCCTCGCCTGTTAAATTAAAATCTAATCATATTCTGCAGTAAACAAGGCACAAAGAACACCCTCAGAACTATGGGATGAAAACCAGCAACACTAAGGGCCAAATTCTCTCCTCAGATCTATCCTACAGCTCTTTGACAAGTGCAATCAGTTAACATTTTAGGGCTTGACAACAGCCACTCCACCAGATGTTTGATCTGCCTGGTATTCTACGCTCTTCCATAAATTATGGATCTTCAGATCTCCATGTCCTCCATGTTTGTGATGGCAGGTCTCCAAGAGAGAGTAGGCTTGGGAAGTGGATATTTCTCTCCAAACACTTAAATTATGCCTATGTTTCTGTCTATACAAAGAAGATCTGGAACTATTTAAGTGGGCATCAGTTGCGTTTGGAGTCTTGGAAAGAATAGCTTTGGCTTTCCATCCTCCTCAGTCAATCATCCAACCTAAACAAAATGTGAGATCTAAACAGCAACCTCATACTTTAGTGCCATCTGGACTTTTGACTTGCAGCAGCACCCTTTTACTCTCGATATGCTCACAGTACAGTCTACCAACTTGAACAAGGGGATGAGAGTAGAGCTGGAGCTGTGAGATGGTGACAAACCCCATGGGGAGCCATGAGCTGGCTTTTCAACCTGTTACATGGGTCAGCATAGATGACAGGTCCCTTACAGATTCTGTGAATCAAAAGTGTTGTATGCTAATTTGGGATGTATACTTTTTATGTTTTTATCAGTTTACTTAACTGTGGTAATCATGATGAGTCTTTGATATAATTAGGGTTTAAGGATTAATAAGGCTTAGAACCTCCATGGCGCTTTGCACTTTTCTCTTCATAGTAAAGAGCAAGCATTAACTAATTGCTCTTCAGAAAAACACTTTTATTATTACAATTTTATGAGGTGGAAACTAGGAGGTTAAATAACTTGCCGGAAGTTATTCAATAAGTTGTGCTGGGATTAAAATTTAGGAATTGCTGGCTGCCAGCCCTTTTTTTTCAACCACTGGACCACTTTGTTTCTTAATAAAAGAATTTAATTTACTTGGCAGAGAATGCAGCTTTCATGTAGTAAGTCATATATCATCATTCTAATGAAGTTGAAAGAAGGTGAGAAGGCCAGAAGATCTTATTGTGAACTGATGAAGAGTCACATCATAGTGATTCTGTTTAAAAATCTTGATCTGATACAATATAGCTCCTACTCTCTAAAAAAAGAGCTTCATTTCAAAATACAGATGCTCGTAGGCACCCATCTAAATTTCTATTGAGCCACCTAGAGAAAGAAACTGAAATCTAAAGGAATAGAGATTTAAGTCCTGGTATTTTGACTTCTAATTCCTACATGTTTCATCAAAATTCAGGGAATTTTTTTACACTTAAACATACAATATTCTCCACCGAGTTTTCTCCTCTTGGTTTGAGTTCTTGCCTATGTTTTTTGCTGTGATTTTATTATTTTGAAACTATCCTTTTCCTCTAGTGTAGACTTTTAAAATGCTGATGATTCAATATAGGCAAGGGTGCATGCATGTAGGTGTGCAAAATGGCAGCAACTATATAGATAGACATACATTTTCATGTATCCATTTTTCTCAAACTAATTTAGTATATTAATATGGAAAGTTCTGCAGGTACCAATAATCAGTGCATCAGTAGTCTGCATCTGGAGGTGACAACTGCAGCAAATCTCTGCATATATGTCTCTGTGTGTACACATTTTGGGTCATCACATCTCCATATATATCCATTCCTCCTCTATTAGAGCTCCCAACAAAAAGAAACCCCATGGAAAATTCATATATTGCCAGATGAGCTTTGTTGACATTGAATACCAGCTCCAAGGTGGAACTGTGCAGATGTATCATAAATTCACTACTACTAAAAAAAAAAGATGCTGTCTTTTATTTTCCTGTGGAATAACTGTTAAATTAGAGAGGCACAAAGGCAAAGAAATGAGTGTCAAAAGGACATTAAAGACCAACATGGAAATGCACAAATATCTGAAGAAAGAACAAAATTTGTGTCTGAACAAAGACTGGTTCCTGCAACAAAAAATGAACACAGTGCTGTACATAGATTCCAGAAAATAAATACCATTTCCAGTAGTGGAAAAAAACCTTGAAGATACAATACACTATAAAAACAACCAGTAAAAAGAACGAGAACTTGATAATATCAATGAAATCTATGCCAGAGATTTAAGTTTGCAAGACTGTGGAAAGAATTTGTTACTGAAAATGTATTCTGATTGCTGAAATCCCCTAAAAATAAAAAACCCATATACAGCAGTACAATTATATTTATGTGCAGCAGATACTTACACATTTGCCATAAGCAGAGTAAAAGTGAATTTTTAAACATCAGAAAAGTCTACAGACACTCAATTCATTTAATTGATTGTTTTCTTTAAACCTGAGTTTTTTATTTACTTAAATCTTTGTCATTGTGGCTCAGCACTGCAGTATTTCCCTAGACAGCACAAAACTCTTTGTCCACTCAACTACATTTCTTCTAGTGTATGTCTTCAAGTATGGATACAAAACCTATATCTCAACCACTTCCTTAACTTCTCTTGGGAACATATGAAATTTTTGACAGACTGGTACTTGATACAGAAGAAATAGTGGAAATATGTCCATGATGCTCATTCGTCTCCGGCCTTAGGCCCCATGAGCCTCTTAGTCAATATAATTCAAATAACTACTGGTAACATTGAAAGATTCAGTAATATTCAGCATATTTCCCAGTGATCCAAGTCACTCTGTAGTAAAAATCTTTTCCTTTCAGGGATAGACTTTTGCTGAAATCTAGGATTGGTTCCCTCCATACTCAAAATACTCATTCCAGAAGTATAAAGAGTTCTACCAGGTTTCTGGGAAGCCTGTTAATTGCCATTCTCTTGACAGAGATGACAAGGCTCATGAAAATCACCAACACTTCCCCAAATCATGTGAAGTTGGAAACAACCTGGACACTTACGGTGGCATCCCTATAGAAAGGCATTTGCTTACAGGACAGTAGTCATTTTCACTGTCAGTAAAACATAGCATGGAGGGAGAGGAGTGGTGATCTCCAGGCTCTTTGAACCACTCTCTCCCTTGTTTGTTCTTCCCACATTTTCCCCTCTTTTTTTGAAAAAGATAATTGTTTCTCTTCCATTACCCAACAACTAATATTTGATTTTTCAGAGCGGATTAGCCAGTTCTTTCCTACTCCATCTCCTGCACTATTTTTATCCCCCACCATAGGATGAAGTGTGATGGAAGGATTATGCAAGTTCAATGCTCATGATTCCACCATGCAGTTTCTCAAATTCCCTGAAGCAGAAATGCTTCTTACAGCTGCACAGCTCCTGGGAACCATGCTGCTTCTGCTTGTTCTTGTGAGAGGACATTACTCCTCACCTGTAAAGGTGAAGAAGAGTCTAGTCTCTGTGGGTTTGTAGCATCTAGTTCCACATCTGGTCCTTCTCCAGTATTTCTGTGTTTCAAAAGCAATTCCTGTGGCAGGAAGTCCTGATGGTTGCCTCAGTCATCTTCACATATACCATATTCCCTTACATGCTTCATACAACTGAGCAGATGAGCTGGTCCTTTTACCACAGGGACCTTGAATTCAGGTGACACAAGGTCAAATGAGGTCTGTAGACACGCTGTTCTAAACACAAGTTCAGGCCTCCTACAGGGCCATATGGAAGAGCAGAGACAGAAGTTGGATAATATTGACACAGCATTTTGTTTTTCTCCATATTGGATGCTAAGAGAATTAGTCCCCCTCACTTGTACATTTTTGCCAGGAAATTTGAAGCCAAACTATGCTTTCAACTATACATGTAAATCATTGTGGGGTTATACGCACAAAAACAAGAGCAAAACTTAGACCACAGATTTTCCAGGGAAAAACAAGTGCTGAATTTTAGGCAATTAGGAGCAGTAAAGTAAACATTTAGTCACCATTGACTCATGAGCAGAAAAACACAGTAGTCAATTACAGCTTTCGACAGCAATAATTAATATGGTGTTGATGAAAACTGTGGTTTTCACTCAACATACAAAGCTATTCCAGGTAATTAAATGTAACCTCATCTATATGTAATTTGTCTTTAATATGCACATGGTAGAGTATTTCAACCTCATATGCCGTATTCTGGAGGAAAAATAATACAGGAACCTTACCTAAAGCATATACCAAATAACCCTAGCATGATTTGTTTTCATTTAAGACTATATCACACTTTATGATTAAATATTTGACTATGAAAAGGTTTATAATTTAATCATTTGCACAATATTTCTTATATTACTCCCCATATCTGATTTACAGAGATAAAGTAAGAGATCAATTTTAACTGTGTATACCACATAGACATTTATTTTTTTGTATATTTTAACATCCTGAGGCTTTTCTAGAGACATTAGATAGAAAGAAAGTAAATGCTTCAAGAAAAGATCAGTCTTGCAATTTCTGACGAAGAACTCCCGGTATTGTGAAGCTTTTGAATAGAGAGAGGTGTTATGTGCAAAGTAGTTT
>WEKX01019144.1:108049-142140 GCA_013390025.1 Pitta sordida
GGTCGCTGTATGGGTATTAGATGGTGAGTTGGACTAGATGATCCTTGTGGGTCCCTTCCAACTCATAATTTTCTGTGATTCTGTGATTCTGTTCTTTCTCTGTACTAGAACAGTTGAGATTTGAAGGGAAAATAAAGAAGTAGCCCTGTTTTTAGAGATCAATATTTTTTTCCCCTTCTGAACTCTTTAAAAACTCTATCTGTCTGTGCAAGACATCTTATTACAAATATGTTCATCTACTTACATTCCCCTTCAGAATGTCAGGATAGAAAAGGGCCCTGCTAGCTACCACTTCCTACACAGAGGTTAAAAATGCTACATCTTGCCTTGTACAGAGAATGCTTAGCTCTTGCTATTGCTAGTAGCTATTTTAAAAATAGTTTGCTTATGGAACTATGAAATTCTGGCCCAAATTTCAGTTACAAACTAATATATCCAAAAAAGTGCTTGCTCCACTCTATAGCCCAGTTTGAACTGGTTGGAATTCCACTTCGCTTGCATTGTGGTTATTATTTTCCATATTGTTGGAGCACTAAACCTTTAGCAGAACCAATTCTGTACATGCCTACCATAAATAAAATTTTAAAAGAAAAATCAAAGTATAACTTCAGGGTAATTGCAGCAGGTAAATCCAAAGTGGTTAGTGCAGTTAACTTCATGTTAATTTTAGTTAGAATCTAAGGGTTGATGCCTACAAACACCCATTCATAACATTAGTCACATGAGTCATTCAGTGACAGCCAACGAAAATATTTGGTGAGTAAACTTCCACATATGTTTATAGGCTCCAGTCCTAACAGGGTACTAATAAGCAATTCAGATATGTAGTTTACTTCCTCATATGCATTAATGTTAATTACAAGTAACCAGAATTATAAAGACAATATAATTATGTTCTAATTATAGCATAACCGCAGCCACTGTGTTATGTGTAACCCAATTTGTTAAAAAAATCCTTCATTTCCTATAGACATACCATTTTAGCACATACTTTTTCCCTATTTTGTTATATCCCACCTTTCAGCAATACACGTCTGAGCACTCAGACAACATTTTGACCCATCTTTCATTGGACAACAGAGCAAGCTAAATATTGCATAATCATTATTTTAAATTACAAGATAGTCACATTGCCTTTGCTCTTTGTAAAACAGGGGAAACATTGAGGAATTATACAGGCAGATTAGCTTCTATTTCACTGCATACACACCACTCAAATATTAACCTAACAAATTGGCGTGTTACTTCAGTAGCTGTCCATGCTGTGAACATGAGGAACTGCTGGAAGGCTTGACAGTTAAGTAACAATAGATACTAGATATGTTGAATATATAATAGATATGCAATAGATATACCCTAGATATATGTTTCATATTTTTTCTGGAGTCACATTGATATTACAGTCACAAAAATAAGAAAAAAGTACCAGCACAAACTGAGTCAGGATGTCCTATCTCTGAGCAGAGCAGGAAGTGGGAAAGGGAGAAATCAATGCCCTCTATCTAAGTCGCTTCTCACACTCAGCAGCTGAAAGTAAGAGAACTGGTTATCCTTTTAGGAAAGGCAATTCAACATAATAACGCAATCACTTCCACCTGTGGAAACGTCTAGCCATGGGAAAAAGAGCACGAGGGAGAGCCAAGAGTATGTCCAAATATTCACTGTCTTAAGCTGGAAAATAATTTCCCCAAGGAAACACCAGGAATTCCAAAGGGCTTGTTAATACATATGGAGTCTTTTGTTTCCCCTGGGGATGAAAAGAAAATAAAAAAAGGAGAACAGGATAACAGAGTACACTAGTTTGGAGAACTCCTGTGTGCTCAGCTGTACATTTCCTGTTTGGAAGAAGGAAAAGTTACAGAATGATGATTCTTCCTCCTTGACAAAGGGCTGAACCGAAGAAACTAAATAAATCATAAGACAAAGCCAAAGAAACCCAAACGACTTGCTTCTAGTCTTAGCATATGAATCTTTTCTTCAGGGTGTGTGTCATTCTACGCACCTGTAATACAAAGCCTGACTAGTAGCATCATGCTCTGGAAAGAAGACTACACTGTGAAGTGGAAGTGCTTCATTCCCTGTTTCCCATACATGGAGCCTTCTCAGCCATCGCTACAGAAGCTGCCCACACCAGCCCATACTGACTTGGAGTTAAATAAGCTCAATTCTAGTCTTAGAGTAAATTTTTTTGGAGATTCTGAGTCTTACCTGTGCTGTAGTACCCTTAACAGAGAAATGAGAAAAAAAAGTTTCTGAAATATTAAAGTTAGCATAGAGAGTCTCGGTAAGAGAGAAAACTCCCAGCTTCACAATGGAAAAAAAAAAAAAGAAGGAGGGGAGGAGTGAGAATTGCAAAGGCACATGGGAATCTGTCAGGCCCAGAAAACCTGCTGGTTTCAAACTAAAGACAACAGCAGGAAGGTGGAGAGGAGTCCTCTGCCACGGATGGTAGCTCTAAAGTACTAACCTGAAAGTATGAAACAAGACAAGCAGATTGAAGGTAATTATACTTCAGGACTTTAAGAAGCTGAGGGTAGAGTCTCAAAGCCATTGCACTAATTTGGTACGTCTGTCGTAGTTATGGGTTATTTAACTATATCTTTTTTATCAATAAGGCTGTAACTCACCATACAGATAACCTTCTTAAGGTAGCAGAATCAACATGTAACAATTCTTTTGTTTAGCTTCCAGGTTCACCTTATTTAAGTTTAAAGATGAGGAAATAGATTGGCACACTTCTGAAGATGTTGATTCCCTTTAAACTTTGTAGATGCAGCATGGCTCTTCCTTAATTATCATTAGGCAAGGAGAGGACTCTGAAAATTCAGTATTATCCATGAATCCTAGCCTAGATCAGCAAAATAAGACACAAATGCATAGAGTAACCCATATGCTTTATGCCAGCTGCCAGAGCTGCTCTTCTTCATGACTGGCATTAGTGTGATGACAGGTCCTTGAAGGAGAATAGACCCATTTCACAATGAGACATTCACAGGATACCATGTCATCATCTGCATCCCCAGTTTCACTACTGGGGAAGTCTTTCATGCTTAAATTCAAGAGGAGAAAAAGACTTTGGGGACGAAACCACCCGTCATTCAGTAATTTTTCCCCTGAACAATAGACCAAATTAAATGAATGTGTGAAATAATAATAAGCAAATCATTACATTTACCCCAGACAAAAGAAAAAGAGCAAAATAAAGTGAATTTAATATAATGAAACATCACAAAACACTACATCCTACGAGAGTTGGTTGTTCAGAATAAAGAGAGGAAAATGTATTTAAAAATTAAAAGAACAAAGAAGGCACATCAAACATTAGTGGTCAGGAATGGCTGCTGTGCAAATTCATCATTTTTGTCTGAGTGTTAATAACCAGTATGTTCATATTTTAAGAATGGAAAAAGACAGAAATTACGTTGTTTCTAATGCTCGGAAACTCAACTTTTTCATGCTGTATGACAAAATATGTATGAATGGAGATACCTCTCAGGTGTGTGTAACATCAGACTAGCAAGTATTAACACCACAAAAAGTTTAAACTCATAATCCTACCAAATATTTTTTAATAACAGAAAAAAATACTTATGTTCATTTTCTGGCAATCATGTTAAAAATATATCTGATACACCAAAGAACACAGACAAAGAGGTGATTATATGGGAAAATTAAACTGATTATTTTTTGCAGTGAGTAATAAGCAACATTTCCAAACAAGTGTAATTTGGAAAGCACATGAACATTTACTTGGGGAGAAGAGTCAGCTTTTTAAAACTGAATAATGGGCTATAGTGAAACAACAACAATAATCCGGAGTTGGTGCTTCCTAAAGACATGAGCATACAACTAACCAATATACTACTTACATTCAACTCCTGTTTATATTCCATGCATGTTGAGAAATCTCATTGCTAGACTGGATAATTTCTTGTCTGTTTCTGGATTGTACGAGTCCTCCAGCACTGGGGGTATGCTTTACTGGGCAGCTGCCGACTCCAACCGTCCCTAGCCCAGATCCTCATGTTCAGGAATCCACATTTCTCACAGCTCATCTTTAAGAAGAATCATGTGCATGCACATCTCTGCTTCTATTTGTCTTTAAGGAAAAAAAATAATAAAAAGAGGGAAGGAGATGTTTCTGCATGACATTTCTGTCCATCTATTGTCACTAAGCAGCCTCTCTTGTATTGTAGGATCTGAGAACATGGTAAGAGTAGCTTTTCATGCTGGAGATATGAGTTGTTATATATTCCCAGGTCCACACATTTCCAACCCTTGTAAGTTTACAAGCATGATCACAAGTTTATATTCCCTTCATTTTTAAACCTTCTTAATAGGGGTGTGGGGTTATTGTTAAAACTAAGTGCCTCAAACTATTTTCTCTTAATGAGGCCTGGTCCCTCAATTTTTTGTCTAGCAAAGCACCCTGTATTTTAAATAAGTATGTGATGTAACACACCTCAACGTTTTTCTATCTCCTAAAGGAAAAGAGCAAGCAACAGAGTGGTTAGCCAAAAAAATAAGAGGCAAATATACAACTTAAAGATTGGTGGGGAATAAAAAGAAAATAAGAAAAAAAAAAAAAACAAAAAAAAAACCTACAGCAACAAAATTAACCACAACTTTCATCCAAGCTGGGAACAAGCAGTTCAGGAAGCAAACAAGACAGCAGCTAGTATGTTATCAGAGCAAGGAAATCAGCAACAAAGATCAACATGCTGTCCCAGCTTATTAATGTTGACAATGTCTGTAAGTCCCAATGCTCAAAAAGACCACAGCAGTAATCTTGGTGCAACACATCCAGCCAGCAGCAGTTTACTAGCAGGGTGAAACAGGAAACCCCCACATTTATCTGCTTTGCTCCCTCATCAGTGTATGTCACTGCACTTCACAGAAGCTAGATCTGTGTCAAGTTATCAGCAAATCAGAAACAATAAAAATGCAACTTCTATCTTCTTTTTGGTCATTTATTTCTTTCATTCCTTTATTTTTTAATCTTCATGATAAAATGCAAATGTTTACAATTCAAAATTTTGGTAAGCAAATGAAGAAAAATATACATCTGAATTGAACTCATGTTTTTGTTTTGTTTCTACAATCAAGCTAGTAGGGCAGACACTGACCTACAGGGTGCTCTCACCTGTAGATCTGTTCACCATAATCAAACTGGGGGAGTTTTCCAGCATCTCCCTGGAATGTGGTCTGCAAATTATTTTTTACTGGTATGATAAAGGAAAGTTGTGTTCAGAGCAGAAAGGGTCTTTTCTCCACTCAGAAGTTCACACTTGCAGAAGCTGATTTAAATGCAGTAAATGTGTAAAATAGCTCGTATGAAATGTAAACCAAACTGAGCAAGAATTGGGCTCTGAGTTTGCAGATAATGGAACCTGGTGTCTTCATGGATTTTTTGCCTCTATCCCAACCATCTGTCTATTTTATTTACTGGACTGCTGGCTCTGGCCTTGGACTGCTACATATCAGCATACCCCCACAAAAGTGTAAGCCATACACCTTCTGATCAAGTCTACTTAATGATATTGTTAAAGTTTAAAAGTAAAGATATTTAATCAGATGGGCATTGAAGTTGAGACAGAAAAGATAAGCTACTTCAATAAAATAAAGAGAATGAATGTGCTTTGTGCATCTGAAAAAAATGCATCACTTAGTGCTGTGTCGCTGGTATGTGTCAGTGTGTAGCAGTGGTTGTTACGACACAAACATTACTGCATGGTAAAGCATCTAGCTGAAACCAAAGGAGATGGCACTGTGTAATGCACACACAGACTGTATAAATAGCACATGGTTTACAGGCTAGACTGGATACCTCTGCTTGTTCTGCAATGAACACAAATAGTCAGGGTATTGCATCTCAGATGAAAAGCAACTGCCCTGGAGCCTATGTCCTTAACATTATGGTGGGTTAGTGTTAACACAAAGGGAAAGGTGTCACCTGCAAAGTCAGCAGCACCTGCTTCTGCAGAAGCACATCAGGGTGTTTGCTAGAAATCTTTTCTTCAAGAGAAGAGTGACCTGACCTTGCATATGGGTCACATCCAAATCAAAGCAGAGGCTGAGATGGCATGTTCAGAACAGAAAGTGAAAGGAGAAGGAAAAGACTTCTCTTTATTTATCCCAAAACCAGAAATCAAAGTTGTTCTTTGTGGTTTCATTATGTAATACTTAAGTTACAAGACTTCATTGTTTTTGCCTTTAGTTGCTCATTTCTTTGCAAATCCAAGAAATATATATATATATATGTGTGTATGTCTGTGTATATTTGAGCACATTAAAATGTTTGTATAGAAGTGTACTTTATCTTCATAAACTGACATTCTGAAACATTTTTTATTTTGAAACCAAGGAAGACATCCAGAAAATCAGTTCCATGTATCTGAAAGAACTATTGCAAGATTTGTCTGGAGAACATGTGAAATGTGACGTGCTAGTTCTGTTTGACCATACTGTACTTGAAGCCAGACTTGTTCAGGAGACTAGGGTCAGAGCTCTCTTCTGTGTGCGTTTTACCTAGGAGTTCTGAAAAGAAGAAAGGGAATATTAAAAAAAAAAAAGGAATCAGCTGTCAAGACCAAATCACCAAAAGTAGATATAAATCAAACTGGTGACCTCAAATAATACCTAAATAGTTTGTCTATGATGATAGGATGAGAAAGATAAAGAATGAATGGTTAACTCCCTTTAATCTGTCTCAAAAGTGGCTGTGGTAGGACAATAACTCCACAAAAACCAAAATGTCATTATGAAAAAGTTATGCTCCTAAATACAGACCGTTGAGTCAATTAATGTTTACTTAAGTACTTGTCATCTGAAACAGGAGCAGAGAAAACCATCAACATAGCCAAAAGCTTGTGACACCAATTTGCATCCAATTCCATGTGCATGTTTTATTTATTTTCAATCAGGATCAATCAGGAAGGAAAATAATCAATGAAGTCGCAGTCATGAGTAGTATTTGGCCATCTGGGGGCCCCAGTTTCTCTCGGCCTGCATTGGAAGCAAGGAAAAAAAAATTTTTCAAGAGCACGAAGGAGCTCCATATGGTTGAGATCAAAGGTGTTGCTGGGTGCATGGTTCTGCTTTATTGCCAGGCACTGCTGTTAATTAGAAAACAAGATCAGAGGCAGTATTAAAATCCAATTAAATTGATATGAACAGATTGCCAAGTGATGTTCACTAATGTATAATTGAGCACCATGCAAATTTCGGTGGCTGCCTTTTGTTTTTTCTCTCCTCACTCTGGAATGAATGATGAAGCTATGAAGTTTTTCCTCATTGTAAAAGATAAACAAGTTAATGCACTGATCTAGGGGGTATTGCTTCAGTGATTGATGAAAATGAGAGTGGAATATTAACATGTGACTTTTGGGGGGCTTCTTTTATAATCTTATTTTGTTCTTCATTCTTTTATTATTGTTGTTGTTGTTATTCTTGTTATGGTGATATCCAAGTACATGTTCAGATCCTTCATCATTCTATCATTTCACATACAGAGAAAATTCCTTTGGAGCTGGAGATTTGATTCAAACAATTACAAAACCATGAATATTTCAAGTGACAGGCCTGCTACTGCTGGAAATTAACTTTCCAAGAACTATATGGACTTTATAACATATATCTTTGTTTAGAATCCACAGCTTCTATTAAATTTAATTACTTCCCTGTGCAGCTTTATATTGAGGGCGACTTCAAAACGAGGGCAGCAGCTATTAAATTTAATTACTTTCCCCTGCGGCTTGCATAGTAAAGGTGCACAGTTAAGGTGCAGCTACTAAACGAGGGTAGCTTCTAAACAAAGATATACAATATTTTTACCATATATATTTCCTTTTCCCTGTCTGTCAGTCTTTAATATGTACATTCTGTGTGTGTGTATATAATGCAGGTGTGTATTAAGTGAAATTATTAAATGCAAAATGATAACTTTTAAGCTAAAGGCTAAAATACCTTAACTGCATTCCTGTTTCTTTCTCTCATTGAGTACCTCGCATGGTTCCATTCACAATTTTTTAAGAGTTCAATGTGACTAGTCTTAATATAGAACAAAATTCCAGGATGTAAAATTCATTGTAAAAGTTGCAGAAATGCTGAAGTCTCCTGTAAAAAAAAAGTGCATTTTTGTGTAGAATTTACCATTTCTCTTTGTCCTTCCTTTCCCACTTTGCCTGTCATTTTTTCTGTTTTCTTCCTTCAGATAAAGATTGTCAAGAAAAATAAAGTGTAGTAGAGAGAAATAAACTACTAATATGAATAATGTTTTTTAAATAAATAAGAAAACCCTTCTAACGCCTTCCTATTTCTGCTTTGTTTTTTCAGAATTCTCCTGTAGAAACCATCTTGACATCTTATTGAAAAAATATTGCTCTAACATTTCCTTGTCTAAAAGATAATTTTGGTTAAGAAGTTAGTGAAGCATGCTTGACTTAAAGTTCCTTGCCAAATGCCTAAGTTCAATACAAAGACTATTGATAAATTGATTTTTTCAAATAACCATGAAGAGAGATGAACCCCAGTCCTGAACCAGAACACACTATGTGGTTCCTCCTTATAGGTTAGAAAGTACAGCACAATTCAAAGAAAGCAAGAGTTTTGTCTGAGAGCACTTTTCCCCTATTCTGTCCTTTGGGGCAAAAATCTGTTTAATTTTTCATTTTCTGTTTATGCAGCTTTTAAGTCCTTGGATCCTCACTGTGCTGTCAAAGAATTACTGTAATACAGAAAATAAGGAAAAAGAATGAAGAGGAGAAGCCACTAGTGGAGGAAAAACAGTGAAACGTAACTCAGGAAAAGGGATCATCAATTCACCCGCAGTTATATTAATGTGGTGTCTGAAACACCATATTTCCTTTCAAGACCTACAGAAGGAAATGACAGCTGTTGCAGACGTGTGATGCTCTTGCAGCAAGTCTGTGCTACTGGTTGTAATTTAGCCATAGTGGTGCTGTGGTCACAGAGGTTAACCCAGTTAACTCATCTCAAGTTAGCTGAGTCGTTCTGCATAGCATGGCACTCAGCAATGAAGACTAGCCTGGAGGAGCATTTCTGCATGTGAAAATATGTAGAAATGTGGACCTTTCGAAAGAGACCACCGAATTTAATAATGATGAGAGAAAAGCGAGCTGGTGAGATCTTTTGCTTAGCAGAGATGGAATAAGAGCGAAATTTGAGGTGAAACCAACTCTAATTCCTTGTAATAGTTAACAACTAGAAAACAGGATTTTTTATGTCACCCTATTATATGATCCCACTTCTATTAAATAAATGCCTGTATGTTGACATCGGTGTTCTCTGAATGTTCTTCCATTTTCAAAAAGTAGCAAGATGTGATTTCTGGCCTTGTGAAGGTACTGGCATTGATCTCACTTTTCATTTTCCTCATTGAGTAGAGCAACCAGATCCAAGGTAATGCTTTGTTCTGTTTTACGTCACACTCTCTCTCTATGGCCAAATATAGAGAACATGTTTAAAAGACATCAGAGTAGAAATTAAGTTCATTTTTTCATAACTAGTCAACGTGGCAATTGGCGCAGTTACAATGGACAAGATCTTGTCACTTAATTAGTGGAAGTGTTTCCCTTTTAACTTTATGCTTCATTGTCACCCAAGCTTTACATATTGGATGGCAAGGATAAATACTCTGTCAGTGGCTCCACTGTGAAGTTTGCCTTTAACAGAAATCTAACTGCTGATCTTTAGACCTAAAGCCCAGGAATCTATCAGCAGAGTTCAAAATTAGCTGAGATCTTATGGCCTGAGGCCCCCCTGGTAACTAATGGCAATTTTACAATCATTAGTTTTTGCTTCATGGGCTAGTAGTAAGAGGGACCATGATCATGACCCAAATCTAAGAAAAAGGCCTCCAGGCCCAGCTTTTTGTCAGATTATGGCTTTACTTACCTAAGCTGGTTTTATCTTATTACAGTGTGTAAGCTGTGGTAAGCTTGATACAGACAGGATGGAAGAAAAGAAATCGACCCAACCTTAGCAGAGTATTAATCACAGGCACAAGATTGCAAGAAAGGATCTGGGGTATAAATCAGAATCATCCCAGCTGGTCACTACTTGATGAACTACAAATTTGAATCCAATTTTACCTTATCATATTTATTTGAAAATTGTCATACACAGTAAATAAGACAAAGGATTTCTAATTTCAAAATAAGTTTCCCAGCTGAACACTTTGGTTTATTTGCTTTACTCATAGTGTGTTCTTAGGAAGTTTACAGAAAAGACAAACTCTTCTAAATAAAAAAAATGTTCTAGTCCTTACTTCTGATTTTTAGATTTTCAACTTATGACTATATAATGTGCAAATTTCTGAGGGGAAAAAATGACACCTAGTTTTCATTTGCCAGCTGCTTTTATTACAAGAAACCAAGTAGGAATTTCTGAGTTGAAACAGTGGGGAAATTTCAATGCTGAATAATTTCAATGAAAGCAAAATCAGTTTGTTGGTGTTTTTTTTTATGTTATTAGGCATTGCAGGATGTAAACAAATTTCCCAACAATCTCTAGTTTTCAGAAATTAACACGAAGAGAATGAGCATTTGGATAAATGTTTCTGCTCTACATAGAAAAGAAAAACATCAGGTTTTAGAGATGTTCAGAACTTTTTTTCCAAAGAGCACTAGTTGCATATTGCAAACTCCCTTTTTGCAGTTCATGTTTCTGCTGAGCTCAAAAATCTGTTTGACTGGCACTTCCCTTTGAAAGTTCCAGGATTTGGGTGGAAGGACAGGCTGACTACCTGAGTGATGTTGGGGAGAGAACTGACTCCCAGATAATGTGTGTAAGTAAGAAGATAACAGAAAAGGAAAAGTGTGATGGGACTGCATGAGGAACTTACCTAAACATTTGTTGTGTAAGAAAAAGGATGATTATGTTGTTTTTTTGTCTACTACAAAAATACTTGTAAGTAGAGAGGAATTATGGAAAGTGTGGCCTTGTGGGAGTGAGATGCTGTCCTTGTCGCTGATCTCATATGCACATTTTCTGTGATTTTGTTTTTTCAGCTGTCAATGAAAATCAACTCTACCTACCTAATACCATAGTGCTGTAAGAATTAACATTTATGAAGTTTCTTGTCACTCAGGACTATTAAGACACTCTAAGTAAAAAACAGTAGCGATTCAGCACAGATTTGCTCCTTTATATGCCTATGCAGAGCTATGCATTGATTATCAGACCACATAATATAGATTGTCTCCATGTATTACCCAATCTCAACCTGCTATTTTCTTTACCCACTTCTTTGTACTTGCTTTGTCATCTCTTTATTTCATTTAAATATTTTCTACAACCATTTTAACACAGAACATGGAGATAGATGAACTTAGTCTAAGAAACAAGCATTGTCATTCCTACTGTTCCTATGACTTCTGCCCTATTCTTAAATTCTAAATTTTGGGGGTCCAGGACATTAATTTTGTTCTCTATTTCTACAGCAATACAGTGAACCCCCATTACTCGCGGGCTGTTGGGTCTGGTCCACCTCACGCGAGTCGTGAAGTCTGCAGAGATAGCAAACCCACTACGTAGTCGAGTATGCCACACCCATAGCCACACCCCCTCCCCATATAAGGTCTGGAGGAGGCTGGGTCCTGAGAGCAGGGCTTGTTTCAGCTATCTGGCTGTGCTCTGCTGAGGCGAGGCGGGCGAGCACTGGGGTGGTGGGGCAATCGCCGAGGATGGGCACAAGATCGGGGTGGGGGGGGGTGGGCGCCAGCGCGCTGAGCCACGGCAAGCGAGTGAGCGGGATGGGGACGAGATTGGGGTGGAGGCACGCCCCAAGCCCTGCGAGCGGGGCGGGGGGGGAGCAGGGACGGGGCTGGCTGTGCGAGCGGGGAGGCGGGGGGGCGGAGCCGGTGCTGCGAGCAGCAGGGCACGGGGCCAATCAGACTGAGGTCGCGGTAGGTTCTGCACACGCGCCAGGTCCCACAGCTCAATGGAAAATCAACAGCGAGTATTGGATCCCGCAAATTACAGACTGCGAATATGCGAAGTATCACTGTATAATAATCTGTCTCATAGTGGTCTTTCAGATGCAACAAGAACAACATTGGTACCGACAAGAAGACAAAACTATTTCATCAGTATATCCAGACAAGTAGAAAAATAATTTCAATTATCACAAGGCAGTAGAACTCTCATTGTATCCTTGTTGTGTTAGACTGTACTATTTTTATTTAAATATGTTTACAATAACAGCAAAAAATATTTCTGAACTGGGAAACCCCAATGGTATTGTTCATCTGAACTTTGTCCACATTTGGGCGTCACACATAAATGTCAAAAAAGATACGTTTTCAACAACCCAGGCCCATAACAAGTGGTTCCACCAAGCCAACTGCCAGAAAGAAACAAACAATAGTCACTGGGGCAGCAAGGGTAACCCAAAGTCCTGCCACAATGACACCTAATGGCACTGTGTTCACATGTAGGAATACAAGCAGGTCTGTAAACATGCCTTCACCAGGAAGTGTACTGGTGATCACAGATCACCAGATCACCAAAAAGCTGCTATATCACCTGCAGGGAATCAACACGGGGAATACTGAAGTTGAGGCAACTCTGGCCCAGTACGCATTTGAAATTTTCCCACTAGAAGCAGGAAAGAGGTCAACAAAGTCACAGATTGATTGGCTCTCCTTAAAATTATCACTTCTTAGAAGTTCTTTGCTAGATATCCCTGGAGGTGTTTAAGAAAAGANCTGTGCTCTGCTGAGGCGAGGCGGGCGAGCACTGGGGTGGTGGGGCAATCGCCGAGGATGGGCACAAGATCGGGGTGGGGGGGGGTGGGCGCCAGCGCGCTGAGCCACGGCAAGCGAGTGAGCGGGATGGGGACGAGATTGGGGTGGAGGCACGCCCCAAGCCCTGCGAGCGGGGCGGGGGGGGAGCAGGGACGGGGCTGGCTGTGCGAGCGGGGAGGCGGGGGGGCGGAGCCGGTGCTGCGAGCAGCAGGGCACGGGGCCAATCAGACTGAGGTCGCGGTAGGTTCTGCACACGCGCCAGGTCCCACAGCTCAATGGAAAATCAACAGCGAGTATTGGATCCCGCAAATTACAGACTGCGAATATGCGAAGTATCACTGTATAATAATCTGTCTCATAGTGGTCTTTCAGATGCAACAAGAACAACATTGGTACCGACAAGAAGACAAAACTATTTCATCAGTATATCCAGACAAGTAGAAAAATAATTTCAATTATCACAAGGCAGTAGAACTCTCATTGTATCCTTGTTGTGTTAGACTGTACTATTTTTATTTAAATATGTTTACAATAACAGCAAAAAATATTTCTGAACTGGGAAACCCCAATGGTATTGTTCATCTGAACTTTGTCCACATTTGGGCGTCACACATAAATGTCAAAAAAGATACGTTTTCAACAACCCAGGCCCATAACAAGTGGTTCCACCAAGCCAACTGCCAGAAAGAAACAAACAATAGTCACTGGGGCAGCAAGGGTAACCCAAAGTCCTGCCACAATGACACCTAATGGCACTGTGTTCACATGTAGGAATACAAGCAGGTCTGTAAACATGCCTTCACCAGGAAGTGTACTGGTGATCACAGATCACCAGATCACCAGAAAGCTGCTATATCACCTGCAGGGAATCAACACGGGGAATACTGAAGTTGAGGCAACTCTGGCCCAGTACGCATTTGAAATTTTCCCACTAGAAGCAGGAAAGAGGTCAACAAAGTCACAGATTGATTGGCTCTCCTTAAAATTATCACTTCTTAGAAGTTCTTTCCTAGATATCCCTGGAGGTGTTTAAGAAAAGACTGGACGAGGAGCTCAGTGACATGGCCTAGACGATGGGAGGCTTGGATGGATGGAGCGTGATGCCCATGGTTCCACACTTGTGGGTCTGATCCCTGGGTGGATTTTTGCTTGGGAGTTGGACTAGATGATCCTGTGGGTCCCTTCCAACTCAGAATAACCTGTGAACCGGTGAACTTCAGTTTATTCTCTTGGAGCTTATTTGGGCATAAAAACCAGTGAACATTTATTTTCATCACTCCCAGAGGAGCTGGGACTGTGAACTCACACAAGTGTGGGTTTATTGAGAAAGAAGTTGCCATTCAAAAGTTGAACTGTGGCTCAACTATTTTGGAGAAACACAGGAGCATGACACAGTGCTTTTCTTCATATTGAATAGGCTTGATGGCTATTGCAATGAAACTAAACGTTTATCTAAATGATTATACACTTTCTGGTATCTGTGGGGTGAAGTGAGGAAAGAACAAGCATGTCAGGTGAGACAGGTGAAAAAATTAATAACAGGTGGTACATTTGGCACATTTTTTCAAACTAATTCTATGGCATGAATGAGAATTACTCATCTGTATGAGAACATTTTCAAGCAATAAATGAGCACAGTGACTAATGCCAAAATCAAAGTGAGGCACCTCTTACTTACACACTCTACCCACACATTTAGTTGGGTTCGGAAACACCAGCCTGATCTCAGTGGCCTGATCTCATATCCACTCACCTACTTCCAGCCTTGGAAGGAGGGCAAATTTGGTAGCTGCTGACTAAGTAAACCACGTGGGAGTATGTAATTCACACACAGATGGTATTAGTCCTCCTAAACTAATGAGAGCTTGGCAATCACAAGGGGGACAGGAACTGGGGGAGTCATGGCTAACCCTAAACAGAAAGGCAACACTCAGCAGTGGATTTCAGGAGCAAGCAACCCAATTACTGAAGACAGATTTTCTGCATTTTTTGCTTGTTAGTGGGATTAAGTAATTTGGATTGTTTAAAAATATTACTGAATCAACATTTCCTTTTTCAAGTGACACAGCTCTTTTAAAAAGAAAGGCACAGTCTGAGTATACTGGTGTTGTCAATTCCCTCTAGTTCTGCTATGAGGTAAAAGTCACAAAGAAGAAGCCAGAATATAGTTTGCACTAGCATCAACTACCAAGATGGCTGCTCTGCAGAAATTGGCAGTGGCACCAACCAGCCATCCTGATATTTCAATAATCCCCTCCTAGTCCTTTTGATTCCGGGAGGATGGATTTAATCTTGTCAAATCCACTTGCCTAGGGAGGAACCCACACTAATTTCTTGCGTATCTGAAGAGGATAGGGGCCCAGAGCCTGTTTGCTTTCAGTAGAGTTTGGGGTTCTTTCACTCCACACTCATTTCCTCATGAAAGCAGACCTGGAGGTATCAGTCAACTGCCATTGAGGCCAGTGGAGAGACTGTCATCAATTTCATTGGAGGCTTGCCCAGACTCTAATTAACTAGCTAAATGGCCTTCCTAACAAGGGTACGGGGGGAAAAAAAAAACAACAAACCACCAAAACACCGCCCTCTACTCAGCTGCTCCAGAAATACCTAGAAAATGAAAATGAACAAATTACCCCAGGAACAGTGATGATTATCAGTGATAGGGAAATCTTTGAAGAAGCTTTAAAGCCTTTTTTCCAATATTATTTTTAGCAGCCACCCTAGAAGTTTCTGACTTTTTTAACATAATTTTGAATTCTGCCCTTGTATTGTTTATCCCTCCAGTTATCTGCTTTCGAATATGGATGAATCTGCTGATTGAAAATTAAATATAAATATCTATGTGCTTTATATATTTAGTAACAAACACATACACACATATGTACAGTGTATTTGCATTGTTGCCTGGGAACAAAATGCCTATTTTTAGTTAATATCAGGTGATCTTAATTTACAAGAACTACCTCGCCTCTCAGCGTTTTAAAGAGCATACACAGAGGCACCTGCATGCTTCTAACATTTGATGTATCATTAAATATGCCTTCTCACATTTGGCACATAAACCCTGATAAAGTTTCACCTTTTAACGAAATAAATGACTCAATTAACAAGATGAAAAACAGCAGTGTGGTGGCAGACCCTCTTGGTGGCAAAAAAAAAGGATAAAAAAGAATTATCTCAGCAGGGTGTTAATACAAGGAGCGCCACAACACACAGCAGGCACCTGGTTTGACTGACAACCACCCAGCCAAGCTGACAGATTTGTCAGCTTGCTGACCGCTGGCTTGAGTCTCTCGCACCACCCTAGGAATAAATTGTTGTTCAGGAATGGCTGGGCAAGCACTCACTTGTCTCTGTTAATCTAATTGAATTTTTTTAAGTTGTTTTCATTTTTACCTGCTCCTCTGTGGAAACATTCATTCCTGGAGCAGCAAATTTTGGCACCCTTAGATGACTAACTTCCTCATGGTGCTTCTGTCTTTTGAAGGAAGGCACAGATACAGGGCCAAATTCATCTCCTAGATCCTAGGGCTTGAATGGATGTAATTGAAGTACAATTGAATCTACCACAAGGAGAAATTACTCTTTTTAATTGGACTGGAACTTAGAGTATCTGTGTTCTGTTTCTACAGAAGGTTGCAGCTGACAGAGAGCACTGTTCATGCATGATACTTTCACTGTGACCAAACATCAAGGAGAAAGGAAAGTTGGAAAATTGTTATTCCATTCCTTAAAATTAACATTAATGTTCATGCAAACATCTGATGTGCTATTCCGTGGGAAATTAGGAGGCTAATATACCAACATGGATGCATATGGAGAAAACTGGGTCTCTGACTTTAAGACAGTTCAATACTGTCAGGTATGGTAGAGTTTGTCAATCAGCTTAAAACGTTGCTAAGCGAAAATAGTCTTATTTAAGGAAGAGATCATCTGGAATTGCACAAAATCAGTCTGCTGAATATTACAGTTTCTCTGGCTAGTAGATGCAAACCCACAGCCTCTATTGTATAATCAGGCATGTGCCTACATGAATGACATCTTTATAATTGTACACTGTATCTCTCCATGTGTTGCTTATCATTCAGCACCCAGAATATATGTAATCATTCTAGATCTAGGACCTACCATTTACGAAGTTTTTTTTAAAGTATGACATACAAAACTTAATGTTCTCAGTTGACGCAATGCTGATCTCCCAAATGCTACCAAAAAAGGGCAGATTGCTTCTAATAAGTATTTTGAGATGTCATATAGAAGACTTAATGTTGGATGTGCTCTGAGACACTGAATTCTGACTGAAGGAAGATGCAACTAAAATAACTTGGGGATAGTCTTTACTTGTGTAAGACAGTTTCACTTGTATCTATGCATCAAAGAAGCATTAAAATTTCAGTGCTCAAAAGCCTCATTTAATTTCAAATGACAATGCTCCTACACACATGCCAAAACCCCAAGATTAGCTCTTCAGTTCCTGTGAACAAAGAATATCTATTTTCAAGCTGAGCATTTCATATTACCTTAGTACCAAAATGTATTTGTAATACTTCCCAAGAATGGACAAGTTTAGCACTCCCTTAACTCAAGGCAAACAGTGTCATGCTATTCTCACAGTTACAGGGCTCCATACTGGTTTTCATCTTAACTCTGTTGGGATTTTAAAGATAATATCCTTTTACCTTTCTTCTGCTTACAGTGGTGGAATTCTGCCTTCTCTAATGGTGCCATTTTTGTGAAATCAATAGGTTTGAAGCGGGTGATATTAAATCAGAATACACACATATGAATATGACCTTCAGCTACAAATTTTCACGATAGTTTAAGAGATGATTATTTCTAATATAGATTAGGATTTGCATGGCAAACTGTCAAAAAATGTCAGGATAAATAGAGCTGTGCATTATTTTCCTGTCTATTCAATAAACGCTGGACTGAATGAAAAAAAAAAGTGAAGTGTTTTTTATATCCTGTTATAACCTGAAGTAAATTGGTTTGTATTTGCTCTAACATTCTTATTTCACTGACACCTTCTTTGGAAAAAATCCTTCAACAAAATATGTGACTAGAGAGTCTGGGAATATTTCCTTAATTTCCATACAATACGCTTTGAAAGGTATATAATCACACATAGAAGAAATTAAATTTGAAAGGTCATTCTCAGGACCATTTGAGAGGAGTACTGAAAATGAATCTGAGAGTGAAATATCGACAAAAACTGGGTAGGTCCAGTTCTAGAAATTACTAGTTTTCAGCATTGACCCAGAAAATCAATTCACTCTAGACCTTTTGAATATCTCTTATCATGCTTCAGACTGGAAGCTATTGAAAGGAATAACAATTTTGCTTTACTACATGTATATTTTTTTCCTTTTCTTAAATTCTAATTTCTTTTTATGGTATTCATCTTCAGAGGTAGAAAAAGGGATAAAAAAAATTTAAGGAGACTGTGTCTCTTTTCCAGGAGAATAAAGCAGTACAAGTCATGCTCTAATTACTAAAAATTAGAATTTTACATTGAACTTCATGTGACTTCTGTGATGTTGAATGAAAAGGTATGTTAATTTTCCTTGATTATCTGCCCAAGCTCTTTTTTTTCCCTTTTAAATAGCTTTGGGAAAAGTTTTGTTGTAAAGCAGGTATTATATCGATACTCCTGTCCAGGAACTGACTCAGTGCTCCTGGAGTCTGGGGAAGGTTGATCTTTAAGCACAAAACCAGAAAATGTTATTACACAGGAGATGCAAGTGTTCCAAAAGTTCATGTGGTACAGATAACTTTTTTCAAGGCAAATAATTTTCCTAAACAAATGTTTCCCTTCTTAATTCTATTTGGTCTATAATAGATTTGATACTAGGAGAAAGCAGCAAGTCCTTTCAGGTTCGTAACAGTGTTAACACAATTAAATGAAGTTACAAGTGAGCATGGCTTAGGATAGCTAAGCATTTTATAAATACTACAGGTAATTCAGCATCATGTTTCCTGGGAAGCGCTGTGTCTTAAAGTATAGACACCCAGCAAAGATGAAATATTGGAAAAAAATCTTGCGTTAGAAGTTGTAAATAAATATGATTTTATATACATCTTCACATACACACTTAAGTAATTTAAGAAAAATTGTATATGTCATTCTGAGTTATGTGACATTCAGTATTCTTATCTAGAAAGGTTTTACTCCATATTGAAAGGAATAGACATGTAACAACAGGGTTCCATATAAAACTCTTATTGATGTTATTAACAGGCAGCATTCCTGTTGCCCATGCAACTGAGAATAGTCCTAAAAAAAAGTTGATTAATTTTTAGCTCACTTGTCCAAACGTGAACAGAAATATAAGGCTCAATTCACCACTGAGTCACGGCTTTTATAGTACATGTATAGTTTTACATGAAGCAAGTTATTCTCCTTGGAAAACATGAATTACTGCAAAACAAAAATGCTATGATCAGTCTCTGTCTGCCTCTGTCTATAAAAAAAATCAGATCACTGTAGGTGTAAGTACAATTGCAATCACATAACGCAAGTTGTGCCTTATTTCTTCAGGAGGGCAACAGAAATAACTTTCATATCTGTTCTTCCTCAGTGTGATGGTGCCCTAAAATATCAGTTCGGTGCTGTTTCAAATGTTTCAAAACATTTTATTTTCAGGAACATCATCCTGATGATTCACTTGGGATACAGAGCCCAGAGTAAGGGACACCAAAAATACAGAAGTTAGATCAGCTTTGCAATGTCCCGTGAATTATACTTGAAGTGGCCTTTGTGTACAAATTCACAAAAGGAGAAACAAAATACAAAACTTTTGCAACACTTTGTGATCCACTGGCAGAAATTCAATCTGTGCAGAAAGGAGAAATTCAATACAGAAACTGATAGCCATCGTTGATTTGCCAGGCTATACTGATATAAACTGGTATAAAATGAAGTGTTAAATATCTTATCAGATAATTCAAAATTCTTTGATTTGTATTCTACAGATATTTAGTTGAAATCTTTGCTCATAAGTAATGCAATGCCCATCTGTCATTATAAGAAACAAACCATGTTCAGGAATCATACATTGTTTTTCAATTTTGTATGCAAGGAAATAGAAACATGAAATAGAATTCAGCGCACAGATGAATAAACCCTTAATTTATTAGATCGTTTTTGCTCTGATCAAGGGAATAGCTCAAAAAAAAAGAGGTCAGAAGGACTAGTACTGTTAATATGGAATTGATGAAATCCTCAAACACATATTGATCCACTTTTTATTACATTTTTAAACCCTTGACTGTGAATATTTCCCAATAAGACAATAACTATAGCAAATATAATCTGATATTCTTAATCACAGTAGATGTTCTTCCTCCTCTAAAGATCATCACACTAGAGATATTTGCATCCAATACACAATGTGAATTTGCCATGGGTTAAATTTCATACACAACCTTCTTTTTCACATTCGTTTCTACAAGCACATCATCTCTGTATTTGACACTATCTGTGTTAACATATTTTAGTCACACATGGAAACACCAAACAAACTTTCCCGCCAATATAAATTATTACAACAAAAAAGCATAATAATGCATTAGACCTCTACCCCCTGAAAAACCTTCACTGCCTTATTCATTACTTAAATAAAAAGAAAAAGGCAAGTTAACTGTCAGGAGTTTTTTTTCTCAGAGCTGTAGAATTTCACGAGGAATTCAATCTACACGGAGAATTGGTAATAGCTGGTCGCCCAGACAGGCATGCCCGGGGAAAGTCTTTCTGCTGCTTGTGTTTGACACAGCTTGAGGCAAAGCAGGTTGTATGGGCCTTGACCCAGCAAGGTCATCATTTTGTGAACAATTCTGAGGCCTGACATCTGCTGCCTGGCTTTGAGTACAAACCAGACCCCTCAGCCCAAACACAGCCCCATGTAAAATAATCCCCCAGCAAGGATCCTAGACTTCAGTGAAAAGGCTAAATGGCCGTCTTTTTGTATGTGTGTCCAGCCTTTTTAGTCCTTCCTCATCACGTAGCAGAGAGTGGAGAACAAAACCATTCCCAGACTGCAGATAAAGGCCATATTCTCACAACTCCATGCCATAACTTCTTCACCTCATGCAAGACTTGCATTTACACTCTGGGGCCATGGTTTTGGGAACAAAAAGGGACAGGCATTCAGTAGCTCAGAGAGGGACACACTCTTCTGAGAATACATTCGAAATGGTGCCTTTTCCTTCAGTTTTTGGAAAATAACCATTGTACCAAATAAATCACAGGAGGTACGTATATATGTTATTTAAATATTATTAAGACTGCGTACGAGGATTGGAAAACCTGATTTTCAGACTTTCTGTTTTTCCATCAGAAAAACTTTCAGAGGAACCTGGTGACCCATATAGCGGTGACTTTAAGTTTTGACTGCAGCTAGATTTTGGATTCTGGCATTAGAAAGAGACTGATAGAGAGCCTCTGATAATAGCTCGGTAACAGGGAAGCTCCACAAAGCAAAAGTCATACAAGGACTGTCACTGGCAGAACATTTGGAGTTAAATGAAAGCCTGCCTAGATGACAGGTTATGGCTGTTAGCATCTTTTTCTCAGAGTCAGGTTAAAGCACTCCTGAAGTAAATCTGTTCTCTTAATAAAGATCAGGGAACCCTCTGGGTTTTTATATAGAACAAATAAATTTTATCTTCTCTTCACCCCCACATGTCCATCTAGCCCAAATCACAACCGAAAACTAATTCCAAAAAAAAGTGGTTCTGAAAAATGTGGTTTAGAATGCAAAACACACAATCTGGGTATTCTACTCTAAATATCCAGTGATGTCTCCCTATGGGCAGCTACAGCACTGCATGGCTGCAATGATGCTTGCTGCACCCTAGCAATGGTTATCTATGCCCCAATCTCCTCCCGTCATCTTCTCTTTACTCATGTAAATACAACACGAAAGGACCAAGATAAATGTGTCCTACTGCTGCCTTGACCTGTCTGTCTCTGCTTGTCCTTATGGACCTTTCAGGTCCAGAAAAAAAATCAGAAGCGACTTCCTCCTCTTCCCAGGGAACTGCTTGTCCTTATGAAACCCTACGTCTAACATCAAACTCACCAATCACTTTCATAAAGAACTAACCTGCCACGACTGTCTTTAAATGTGGCCAATCATTGCCAAAAGAGCTGACTGTATAGGAACAGCAAGAGTGATAAAAGATTACGAGCTCCTGTGAATCTATTCCATGGCAGGGAATTACTTAAGGTAAAATATCACCATGAGATCAAAAGATTGAAATCAATCGCAAAAAATTTAGAAAAACTGGGCAAATTTCTGAATCTCCAAATGTATAATAGTGTTCAGATAAGCCAGTCTTCCAGACCAACAGACTTCCAACCAAAAATAAAAACACATTTTTTCAGATAGGCATTGATTAAATTATGGAAAGGATTTTGTAACTAGATAAGAGAAATCTCAAGGAGAAATTAAAGCTTGTTATGTGAATTCTTGGATTAGATGTCATCATGGTACATCAGAGGGAGTTGCATTGCATTCACAATATACTACTAATCCCAAATTTCAATATTCCTGGAGGTTGCCTTGGGTCTGATGGATTCTGCATGTTTAGATATTTCATGGGTTTGCTATGTAGGATCAGATACTAGTCGTGTAGCAGAATCCAGACTGCTGCAGACCCCCAAGCACTAGCAATGTTTCAGGGTTATCCCACTCCCTTCCTGTAGCAAATTAGAATTGTGAATGTTAGCCTTTATAACGGGCCTTAAATTTGTTATGGGATATTGACGAGTACTTGATGGACCAAGGTGTGAGGAATTAATGACACTCAACCACTGCAAGTTCCAGTTACAGGAACTGAGTACACAATATCCCATGCTATCCCCTCTGTTCTGTATTTCTAAGTGCAGGTATGGAACGCAATACAGGCAACTTGGAGCTGCAACAATTTTAATAAAAGAAAGGAGAGTGTTATATCCCTGAGCTAATAGAAGAACCTCTTAAAGAAAACTATCAGTGAAAGCTGACAATCATTAACAAGGTACACTAGGGAAATTCAGTGTAAAGGAAACACAGCACTTGTGGATGCAACTTACTTCCACTATTACGCCACCATGACACACATGACACCCACGACTATATTCCTGAAGTTTTCCAACTGAGTGTAGTCCTCATCAATGCAATAACTAGTATCTGAAACATGCTAAGAAAGTGTAAATAATAAAATTTTACGCATGAAAAAAGAAGTTCAAGGGGGGTACTTTCCTTGACTTCTGCTAATTCCGGACTTTGAGTGGAGCTTCTCTTGAGGAAAGACTGAGGGATAAATTAGAAGATACAAGCATTATAGAGAGGGCATCATCACCCTGTTCAAGGTCACAAAAGGGTCCATCACAGAAACAGTGGGGTGTTGGTCTAGAGAGGGATAAGCACATTAAGAGCAAAAAGAGAAAGAACAAGAAAAAAAAAGAGCAGAGAGCACCTATGAGATGATGGAAACATTTACAAAATCAGAATTTGTTTAGTTGACCTATTATTCCTAGCAAGGAATAGCTGTGTTTGGATAGTAATGCTAATGTTATAAATTTATTGGTTTTACTCAGAATCCTTAAGACTAGGCAAATAAGATCATAAGAACAGTCAGGACCAAAGACTTCTAAGAATTACCTAGGAGTTTCTAGGAAACTTGTGGTACAATATTTCTAACCAGGAGTACCCTCTATGCACATAGCTATTCACCTTCCAGCTCATTACGGTCTGCCTTTTTGTCCTTTTGTCCCATGGCAGAAAAATCCATCCTGCCTGTAGATTTGCTAACACAGGATACACTGCTTGGATCCTCCCTACTGCTGAATCAGACCCAAAAAAGGATCTCTGTAATTTGCTCTGTAAATATAAATCCTGTCATTTTTATTGAGAATTGTAAGTCCTTTAGCCAAAGTTCATTAGGCTTTGGTAAAAGCTCAGAGAAATCAGATGAATAAGGTGGAAATTGATAGCCAAGATTCCTTCAGTGAAACCATGACAACCCTAAAGGGAATTGGTCTGTAAATACATTGACCACATTGATGAGTAGTATACTGGGCTGTAGAACCATTTTTGAACTACCTATATGAGGATTTTATCTCCTCAAGGAAGATTTCATTACAGGGAATCCATCCAAGGGTTCCTACAAATGGGCATCTGCATTTACGTAAAGATAAGATTGTTATGAACCTCTGCTATTACAAAAAGATTGTCATCCAATGTATGCATTCAGCATTGTGAGTAAGTATCCTGCACTCCTCTCTGTTACTGAAAGTCTCTATATAATGTTGGATTCTGCATTTCATGCACACTGAGACATATACAGAAAGACAGTCTGTAAAAAGAACTTTGATAATTAAATTATTCTTCTTTGGTATGCCACAGACTTTGCCTCTTCAGAGTTGTGGGATTTGCTTTATAAATGTAGTGATTTCATTATGAATTAAGTCATTCTCTGTACCATTGTGCTAGCTAAACAGGAACATTTCTAACAAAAATAAATATCTAAATCTCATTTCAAATCTAGGGGCTACTAAATGTGCAAGCAGAGCAAACAATTCTAGTTTGAGATTTTAAACTAAAGGACAAATGAGATTTCAATTCACAAAATTTGAAATTTTGATCTCACTTGAGAAAAGGTAAATAGGTTTCCTAGACAGCGTGCTATGCTTTGCTGTTTGAGGCGGTCAGGAATTTAAGGGACTGATGTGATTTGCCTCAATCCCCCAATCTGAGATAGAGAGATATACGGATCAGAGAAAGGTAGCTGTCACCTACCACTTCTTTTCCCTGCCAGGCCAGGAAAGTATGATAGCAGAACAAACCAAGATTGTTCTTAACGTGGCAAGTTCCCTAAAATCAGGATATGCAACAGTGTGCCTAAGGGGAAAAAGAAAGAAGAGGGATGCCTAGTCTTGCAAAGAATGTTTTCTGAGAATAATGTCTTCCATCCATTAACACCATCAACTGCCTATTTGTCTTACTGTGTATTTCCCTAATCTCCCTGGTAGGTCAGATAGGTTTACAACTTTTTTTCCTGTTCCCTAGAAAGCCTGTTCTGAGCAAGTTAACTTCTGGTTATTGTATCCAGATGTAATTTCTACATATCTGCATCACAGGAAGGACTTTTTCACTCATTAAAAGATAAAAGAGAGTGCAGATTCACCATGCAAGTGTTGAACCCTTGTTTGGTTGTTTTAGATGTCACTTGATGTAGCTGCAGTAATTTTCAAGATATTTTGTGGCACCAAGGCCCTCCAAACTTACTAGTGATATATGAAATGTTGCCAACCTGTTTTAGCAGCTACTGAAATAAATGCCCTGATAAGATTTTTTTTTTCAGAAAAACTCACTAAAGATTTGTGCTGGTAATAATTATGCACTGATTATTTGGAATAATTTCCTGGATGATCAAATCTTGATAGGTACTTAATGTCGCTGCAGAATGATGGTTCTCAATAGCCAAGCGATGTAGTATACTTTCTTAAATCTGGCCCATCTGGCATAGAGAAAATATGAGAGCAGCAGAGAGAAGATAGGTTAAGTATGCTGTTTTCTAGAACTTTCTGGTCCAGAAGTTGGGAAATGGATTGATAAGAAAAATGGGAGAAGATATTGGTGAAGAGCAACTAGAGATTTTGGGGGCAGCCCCTTCTACAGTGGACATGCTTAGTTGTAATCTCTCCTGCAATTTGTAAAGAGACAATAGAAGTATTTGGAACTTACAGTATCTCACTTCCATGCAATATGTCCATATCCATCACTGGCAATACGTAAATGTTTAGTGCATATGACAGAGCATGGTATCCCTGTAAGTGCTATAATGCTTATCAGTCTTTTCTACCATGCTTTTGGTATTTTGAGCATTTCCAGGAACCAAAAGATTGGCCACAGAGGGAATGGCAGCCTGAGTGACTGGATGAATATGCAGAGCCTCAGCTGAATTGTTAAACATCAAGCAGCTTCTTGTCTGACAAGTGTATCTGCCTGAAAGAAAAAAAAAGGAAAAACAAACAAACAAAAAATAAAAAACAAACAAAAAAAAACAACAGTGGGGTGTTGTGGTGGAGGCAGTGGTATTCATTTAATGGAATACTCTTGCCAATTGGCTTTGCATTACCATCAAATCTATGATGGCAGTCTAGAATTCTGACAGAATTGCTATAACAAGGCAAGATAGTCATGGCAATATGAGAGCTCCACCTTTCTATTTTTATAAGCCATCCTTGAATCTTGATCCTGTGCAGTCACTCTCGCAGTCATTGCACTAGTCAGTGCTGCAGTGTCCCAGGGACAGGTGTGATCCGTAGCTTCCCTGAGACACTGAAGAAGTGTGCTGTATGGTGAGAAACATGAGGGATCTCTGACAGAGACTGCACTTACAAAGAAGTTGAACCTATCTCTACTGGCACAGGGAGTTATCATCCATTACCTTCTGTTCAGGCTAGAAGAAGGTATTTTAATAAGCAGATTGGACATTTGGGGCTAGCAACAAAGCCATGTGGGGAAAGCATCACATCAGACAGCAAAGAGCTACAGTGTAACTTCTTTGGAAGAGACATTAATTTCTGTTCCTGTAAAGATGAAAATCCTGCAGAAATGTTGACAATTACAATTTTACAATGGCTAGAGTCTTATAGATGCAGCTTCTTTAATAGTGATGCAAGCTGGTTCGTAGTGGTAGGAATTGCCCATGTAGACAAAATCTTGATGTCAAAAAATGTGTGTGTAAAAAGCAAGAGGGGGGGGGGAGGAGCAGTCGTATTGCAAGATGCATCTTAATTTTAGAAGAAAACAAATGTGTTTGAACAGTTTTTCCAAGTCTGTCAAGGAGCTTCAGACCCTAAAGGTATTTCAGCCTGTTTCCTTTCTCCTTAGGTACAGTCACTAATCTCTCTCACTACTTTTTTTCAAAGACGTAACCTACTTACCTACCACCTAAAATGCAGAAACTTATATTATCATGGTTCAGCTTTAGAGATTTACATTAGAATCAGTGAACCTTATTTTAACACAATATATATGGTGAGCAATACAGAGAGAGAAGACCGGGTTTATTCCCCAGATAAGTCATTTATTTATTTCCTCAAAGAAAAATCCAATATCCTGAGATCAGATGCATATTGAAGCTTTGGTAGAAGAAAGGAAAAAAAAAAAAAAAAAGAAAAAAATAGTCTTAGGTTGGATTAACATGTTCAAATTCTACACTCTCTATCTGCATTCTCTGCAGAACTGGTTCTGCACATATTGCTTACTCTACACCAGAGTAGCTTAAACATTTTCCTTGAAGAGATACATGGCCTGAACTTATTTATCTAGCAAATAATTTATTACTTTCTTGTATTCCTTTTCATGTCAAAGTTTTATTGTTGTATTGTTTAATGCATTTATTGACTATGAATTTCAGAGACTCAGGCCACGAATCAGATATAAATATCCCTAGAAAATGTGTATATGTTCAAATACCTCAATAAATAATTTAGGAGAAAGTTAGATATTAGGAAGTTATGATTTTTTTCTTTCTTATCAATAATGTCTAAAGATTGTTATTATCATTTTATTGCAAGGAGATCAGGGAGGAGATTTAAATGGTCAAAATGGCATTTCTAACCAGTTGGGGGTTTTTTCTCTGCCGACTATATGCCAAAATTCTGAATTATCTTATCTATCACTCTTTTTCAAAATGCAGAAATGGAAAAACTAATATCTTATCAGACATGAGACAGAGGGACTATTACTATATTTTTCAGCAATTGCACAGTTGCCATCACAAGGCACCTTAGACCTTACAGTATTTATTCTGTGACACAGGCTCTCTATGCCTCAGCCAAGCATGAAACCCAAACCTCAAGCCTGGGTTTCACAATCGCCTCTTACCTCTCATACTCTGGTGCACTATTCAAACTGGAAATTGCTTTACTGGCCTGATTTAATTTAGGATATTTGAGGATAAAGAAGAGAAATTATCTTTTATCTTATCTATAATATCTTTGGCAAAAATAGAAATAATTCAGTGGTGGTACTCTAAAAACATTTCTAATAATAAAAGTAGCATTAGGGTGCACATTATTAGAACTGACATGGGAGTCCAGACCTCTGTATATGGACAAGACCTTCACTCTGCTAAAGTGCTAAAACAATGGTGTCCCATATTTCAAGTAATCTACAGTGTTACTTAGAGATAGGAGACAACAAATTGGTGTGTACAGCTGACCAGAGATTATGGAGATAACACAATCCTATGTGTACAGTGCAATATGCAGTGGTCTCAGTGACTTAACCATTGCTGAATTTTTTGAAGAACAGAGGAGTTCAATCACAGGCAAAGATGATGGGAAGGAGGTCACCTACCCAGAGGTATGGCAGTACGGTCTGCACCACACAAGGAAATACAAAAATCCAACTTGAAATTCTGACTTTAACCTTCAAAAAAATTGTTTCTTATTCAGAAGCTTGCCCAGGAGTGACCCCAGGGTGCAGCCAGACACAAAGGGTTTCACTAGGTGCCACAGTAGAGATGTTATGTCTAAGTGTAAACTTTCTGCTCCATTGGGGTCCGGGCAAATGGACCCTGTGGGCAGCAGCAGCTTGAAGGCCACATGCCTTAAGCAGAACATAATCTTAAATGACTTCTCTTATTTCCCCTTTCCTATTTTTCTTACAGTGTTGAAAGATACTTCTTATCCGAGAGAACATGTGTGTAAAGAGATGCATACTGGAACTGAAACTGCAGGTGTTTTACAGAGGGCACCGTCTCAGTCGGGTTGGTGCTAGTTACAGTTTCACCCCTTTGCTCTGTGGTTTTATTTATAAATTATCCTGGAGGGGACAGAGCACAGAATATCAGCACATATGGTATGTCGAGTTCCCTACTGCTTGGAGACCCCTGAAATGTTTAAGTACAACAGGGCATGCTTAGGGCTCTGAAAACTGTGCATTTTGTCATTTGAGCCAGGCCCTTAACATTATTTTAAAAGAGTTGTTTTGAATTTAATTATGCATCTGTTGTATAATACACTTACAATAAATACCTCTAGTTATTGCTCCTTAAAATCCCTTTCTTTCCAATATTGACTGCTCTAATTTACTTTTATGCAAATAGCCTAGTCAGATTTAATAAAATGTCTTAGTAGCATATTTAATGACATCATTCCCTCTAGGGACAGTTGGGAAAATGACCTTCCATTTTATGAAAGAAGAGGATTAATTTTTATTGTCTGTCCCAGTTAATGCGTGTTTAGACATAAAGGCCCGATCAATATGACAGAGAGTATAGTGATTTTACTCACAGTAGTTTCTAAATGGACATTTCTTACTAATCCATTTTTATAAATCACTTTAAAGGCCTTATTGATCTTTAATTGGGAGTTACACCTAATCACTCCAGTGCAAAGCATGACTAGTTTAAAACATTTTAACCCTTTCCATACAAATCTTTAAAACTCATATCATGAGAACATTTGCTCTCTCCTCCCCTGCAAGGCACATTATGTATCACCCTTAACTCCCAAATAGATCTTGCCCAGACCATTATGTGTCAGATTAATACTAGGAATACTAGGGAAATATGAATACTAGAGAGACGGTTATACCTGAAAACTATGTGTATTTCAGAAAAAAAATGCCCATAAAGAACAAAGAAGGGAAGGCATATTTCTTTGGATATTTAAAATACAAATTCTCAAAACAAATATGTATAGTGGAAAATAGGAAGTTACGATGTATGAGACGATTCCTTTCCATCTCTGTCTTCACCATAATTGTGATTGTTAACTATTCCTTTCTTTTATTAAACATGAAGTCATGCTGTAAAAATGAACAAGCATAGGAATTCAATCCATCATCAGCAAGTTTGCAGGTGATACTAAGCTGGGGGCAAATGTTGAACTGCCAGAGGGTAGGAAGGCCCTCCAGAGGGACCTTGATAGGCTGGAGAGATGGGCAGGCTCCAACAGTATGAGGTTTAACAAGACTAAGTGCCGGGTTCTTCACTTCGGCCATAACAACCCCATGCACCGCTATCGGCTGGGGGAGGAGTGGCTCGAGACTAGTGAAGTGGAGAGAGACTTAGGTGTACTGATTGATAGGAAACTCAATATGAGCCAGCAGTGTGCCCAGGTGGCTAAGAAGGCCAATGGCATCCTGGCCTGCATCAGGAACAGTGTGGTCAGTCGGTCCAGGGANCTCATAATATTCTGTGATTCTGTGATTCTGTGATTTGAACAAATGTTCAGGTAGAAAATTAGAAAGGTCAAAGTCCAGGCAGAACTTAATCTGAACACTGCTATAAATGATGAGAGAAACTGTTTCTACAAGTACATCAGCAACAAAAGGAGGCCCCAGAGGATCTCCTTTCTTTTTTAGATGTGGAGGGAAACATAGTGACAAAGAATGAGGAAACTGTTCAGGTACTTAATGCTCTCTTTGCCTCACTTTTTAATAACAAGACCAGTTGTGAAGGTACCCAGCCCCTGAGCTGGAAGACAGAGAGAGAGCAGTATGAAGCCACCTTAATTCAGGGGGGAATGGCCAGTGAACTGTTATGCAATTTAGACTCACACAAGTCCATGGGGCCAGATAGAATTCACCCAAGAGTACTGAAGCAGCTGGCAGAAGAACTCACCAAACCTCTTCCCACTATTTCTCATCAGTCCTGGTCATCCAGGTGACCAGAAGTCAGCAAATGTGACCTCCATCTATAAGAAGGGTCAGAAGAAGGATTAGGGAAACTACAGGCCTGTCAGCCTGGCCTCAGTGCTGGGGAAGGTCTTCGAGCAGATCATCGTGAGTGTCATCATGCAACATGTACAGGACAACAAGCGGATCACACCCAGCCAGCCTGGGTGTATGAAAGATAGGTCCTGTTTGACGAAACTGACCTCCTTCTGTGATATAGTAACCCACTCGGTGAATGAGGGAAAGACTGTGAATGTCATCTACCTAGACTTCGGTAAAGCTTTTGACATAATTTCCCACAGTATTCTCCTGGAGAAACTGCCTTCCCAAGGTGTGGATGAGTACACTGTTCACTGGTAAAAAAATGGTTGGATCACTGGGTCCAGAGAGTGGTGGTGAATAGAGTTAAATCCAGCTGGTGACCTGTCATGTGTGGTATTTCTCAGAGCTCATGATCTGGATGAGGGGATTGAGTGCATCCTCAGTCAGCTGGCAGATGACACCAAGTTGAGTGCGAGTGTTGATCTGCCAAGGGCAAATGTCAGGTGCTATATTTGGGTCACAACAAGTCCATGCAGCACTACAGTCTTGGGCAGAGTGGCTGGAAAGTTGCCATGTGGAAAAGAACCTAGATATGCTGGTTGACAGCAGCTGAACCTGAGCCAGCAGTGTGCCCAGGTGACCAAGAAGTCCTGGTGTGTGTCAGCAATAATATGGTCAACAGAGCCAGGACAAGGATCATCCCTATGTATTCAGCACCAGTGAGGCCACACCTCAAATCTCGTGTTCAGTTCTGGGACTCTCAGTACAAGAAAGACATTGAGGTGTTGGAGTGTGTACAGAGAAGGGTAACAGGTCTAATGAGGAGCAACTGAGGGAGCTGGGGATACCTAGTCTGGAGAAAAGGAGGCTCAAGGGTAAATTTATTGCTCTCTACAACTATCTGAAAGGAGATTGTGGCAAGATGTAGGTCAGTTCCTTCTCCTAGGCAACAAGTAGCAGGACTAGAGGAAACGGACTCAAATTGAGCCAGGGGAGGTTCAGGTCGGATGTCAGGAAGAATTTCCTCATAGAAAGGGCAGTCAAGCATTGAAATGGACTGCTTAGGGAAGTAGTGGATTCATCATCCCTAGTGTTAAAGTGTTGAAGTGCTAAAAAAACATGTGGATGTGGTGTTTAAGATCATGGTTTAATGTTGAAAATGGTGGTGGTGCTGGGTTAACAGTTGAATTTGATTATCTTAAAGGTATTTTCTAACCATGGCAATTCTATGACTCTGATTGTGGAGAAATTTTGGGGAAATTCAGAAACTCATAAGCGAATCTTGGAAGTTTGCATTATTCACATAGCCCTAAGATTCAGAGTGGTTACAGTCGACTTTAGTATAGTGGTGCGTGTCCCCGCAGGACACTGGGGTTTGATTCCCGGCTGCTGAGGCAGTGGTGCTCTTTAAGTGTTGGACTCAATGGTCCTTGTGGGTCCTTTCCGACTCAGAATATTCTGTGATTCTGTGGTTTTTCGAGTAACATAAGTCACTGCTATTGTTGCGTGATGTGTGAACGTCTGTGTGATTGTGGGTGTATGGAGGTAGGATGTGTATACATCAACTCTATTATATAATATTCTGAACATACCTCAGTATGTGCACAATAAATAAAAATATGATCTTGACATATTCATAGGTTTTTTAAATTGTATTTTTACATCTTTTTTAAAGTTTTGAAAAAAACTAAACCCCAAAATTGTATTCATTTCTCACCAAAATAGTCTTT
Organism: Pitta sordida; assembly: GCA_013390025.1. NCBI lineage: Eukaryota > Metazoa > Chordata > Aves > Passeriformes > Pittidae > Pitta > Pitta sordida. The sequence continues at coordinate 140,273 of WEKX01019144.1, forward strand.
TGAACTGAACAGCACCTCATGGTTTATACAAACATACTTGTGTAATTATATGATAATATTTATACTAGTAGATCAGAAAAATGCCAGTTTTTATCATCAAGGATTTTGTGAATGATTTATGAAAGAACCCTTGCAGTTGTGGAATAAACAGCACTGGGTTGGAACCTATTTTATGACTTATTTAGTTACACAAATGGAAAACATTATCATAAAACATTAAACTTCCGTGGTTGGTGCATTCATATAGATTTCTTGATAATGGCTGAATTAATTTTAAAAATATTTAAGCAAGTGTCCTCCTTTACTAAGACTCTCTAAGCCAAGAAAACCCACAAATGTAATACTTTGCAATCCCAGTGTTTACATTAGTATCACATCAATAATATGAGCCTTTCTCTAGGACACTAAAGACACAACCTTGAGAGTTAGTATGAGAAGAATTTGGAAACAAGTATTAAAGTCCACTGGACAAATTTAATCTGCTTAGTTGCTACAATTTCTGAGTTTCCACCAGGATCTCCTACAGAATTTTCTGTTCATAAAGAATTGCTATATCAGAACAAAGACTAGCACAACACACTTGCCTAGGGCTTTTCTCTGTAACTTGAACAACCTGCAACTACATTGTTCTCTTAACAAGTTCAAAGACCTTTTGACTGAAAGGCTAATGGATACATCTGGGCAAAACCCAGTAATGGTAAAGATGGCTTTTAATATTTTAAAACTGTCTCTAAACAAATAATTGTCTACTATACTCTGTGACCATTTCAGGATAAATATAAGCCCTTTCCTAGTTACAAAGTATACAGTGGCATATACTTCTAGAAGCAAGTAAAAGAAAATTCTTTTTTCTCCTCATTTCTAAATGTACATTGTTTTTGCTTCCTTTAAAGCATGATGAGGTGGGAAAAAAAAGAAGGTGATACAGGTGAGACTTTAAAAAGCTACTGGAAAGCTTCTGCCCTACAGCATCCTGTGCCTCTTTTATCCCAGTAAAATAACCAGATGCTAGATTGCACTTGTAAAGCTGAAGCTGAAAGAGGAAAAGACACACCAGCAGTTTAAAAACTGGAGTACTGTAGGTTATAGCTTTCAGCTATGATTCTCATCATCATCATTTAGGAATAACTATTTCTGAACATACTTTTTCAGCTAATTTCAGAGGTAAACACTTCTGAGTATTTTTGGTGATTTAAATGGAAGAGCTTAAGATGTGTCTGATCTCGCACTAGAGAAATGAATGTCTTATATCTAACTGTAAGAATACATTCTGTCCTTTTGGAGAAGACAAGACCAAATCTGTACATTGAAGACTGGGAAAAGGTGAGTAGAATTTAAGGTGGATGTAATCTGCTACTGTTCCTATCACTGACTATACACACATGTAGAAACTGAACAAATTCTGGCCTAATTGATAACTGACATAAGACCAGGAGTCATTAGTATTTTACTTTCAGCATAGTGATGACTTCACATTTATGCAAAATGTAGTCAGCACTTAGCTGAAACCAGTTTCTACTGAGGAGGCGAAGCCTGGATTGAGGGAAAAGGGAATGCAGAACACAGCTCAGCTACTTAAAGTGATGGGGTCACATAATCTATGCAAAAGGAGAGAGTGAAGTGGAAATGCTTGTCCAAAACAAACTATGTAAATCTAAGCACTTGGAAAGCAGGTATAAACATGACTATTAAACAAACCGAGGTTCCCTATAATATCAGGATCAACTACAGTCGGGTCTCCTGCACACCTGCAGTCTTAATTCGGACCCGTGCAGCCCGACTTCCACGCTTGACTGGCAGTCACACCGCCGCCGCCACCCTTGCCCCCCTCGTGGCCACCGCCGCCACCACCCCTGCCGCCATCACCC
>WEKX01019146.1:0-11275 GCA_013390025.1 Pitta sordida
TCTGATCAAACTTGTTATTAATTCTGACCTCTGCCATACATTTTTTTGGTACAGTCCATGGTGGAAAGAGCCATTCCAGGACCTTAACATTGTCTCTAAGGGAAGATCTCCCTTTTTCTTTTTGACTAGGTGGAATTTGTAACAGCAATGAAAAGGGGCTTGCTTTTAAGTCACTAACGAACAGGGTATGTTGAGTATCTGGAAGTGCACGGTTGGCTACACTACTAAACAATTTCTTTAACGCAGTGTCAAGATACTCTTGGTGTCATGCTGCCCATGTTATGGGAGCTGCTGGATCAGTGCCCCATAATGAAGCTGTGATTGGTGCCAAGTTTGAGTTAGTGATACCTGTAACATCTGCCAATTTTTTTTATTTCTGTTTAATTTGACTTTCTGAGGTTGTATTGTTTTTTCTGTTGTTGTCCATCCTAAATATGTCCATGGCGGTGATCATTGTACTTTTTCAGGAGCTACAATCAGTTTATTTTTTGCCAGCATGGTGGTGACTTCACACAACATTTGTTCTGTAATTGGTTCCTCTTGACAGAACAAGATGTCATCTACATAGTAGTAGATGACTGATTCGACAGGTTGTAGTTGCATTATTCTGTCTCTGGCAATTATCGCACCACATTGTAGCTGAACGAGCACAGCACAGGTGGCCTTGTTTGCCGCAGTGATAACACGTTAAAGTGGTAGGATTGCTGCTTTTGCCTTTTTGGTGTGTAGGCTGGCTCATTTGCTGTACTGCAGCAGCAATAACGTTACTGGTTGGTGTCGTGGCTGTGATCACTGCCTCTGTAACTACTTTCCCCTGCTGACCTTGAGCCACTTTTAGAGTTAGTTCTATCATGTCACCAACTTCTGCACCCTTTGGTAAAGTTACTAACAATTCTTCAGTTTTCTGGTTTGCATTCTCAAAAGTCAACATTTTAGACATTCCTTGTTTAGTGTCCTCATCCATTCTAGGATGATCCTTAAGGGCTCATGACAGTCTATCAATAAAATGTAAAAAATATTCAGTAATACCTTGTGAGACTGAGGTAAAAGCTAGCACAGGTGTAGTCTCAGGAACAGCATTAAATGCTTTTCAAGCTGTGGAACACACTAATTGAAACAGTTGCAATGCATATTGTAGCTGCATTAAAATGGTAGAAAATCTGCCCTCTCTAATGATCATATCAGCTGACACCCCTTGTAAGATGCCTCCAGGCTGCCAGGGGCAATTAGCGTCTATTTGGGCTAAACATTGCCATTTTCGTCACCAAATCAGGAATTGTGAAGGCGTAAGCAACAACCGAGCAATGTCTGGCAATCTAGAGGAGAGTTTACATCATTTGTAAGAAGCCAATCTAACATTGTCCTGCCAGCATCTGAATATACTCCCTTCCGGTCAATTGTTTCCTTAGCTTGTTTTAAAATTTTCCACTCATGTTGCTCATAATGCAGATTCCCTCCCTGGAAAACTACTGGGCAGACCAGGTCTCCTGTACGTTGCCAGTGTCCTTCTAAAATAGCATCTTTAATTACTCTGGACCAACGCCCTGGCTGGCGTGGTGATGCAGGCAGAGGCCCCGATACAGGGGTTCCTGTAACAGCCTGACACTGTAACTGCTGCATGGGAGACAAAGGCAGAACCTTGCCTCCCTGATGGGCCAATAACTCAGGAATTTGCCCAGCGGTGAGAAGGGGAGGAGAGCCCAGCTCTCGTGCCCGGTGGATGAGGGCCTCAGTGGCACCTCACCCCTTGCTATCCAACCTATTTAATGCAGTTTGTACTTGTTCTAACAACTCTTACAATTATATTTGCTCAGGTGGAGCAGACACAGGATTGGGAGCTGTAGCAGCAGGGGCCGTATTATCCACCTCTGTGATCGGCACATCGTTATTGTCCCACTCAGTTTGTAGGGGTATGGTAGAAGGAGATGGGGGTCTGCCGCTTGCTCCACACATGATTGAAGTTTCTACAGTCACCGCTGTGCTGCTACTACATGAGACTGATTCAACTTCGCCGCCCAAAACCGGCTCAGGCGTGGGATCCAAAGGGGAGGGGAGTAGTGACGCAGCAGAATAAAGCAGCTGCTCTGGGGCCAGGCTGCCGAGCAACTGCGCAATGGTTTGGCATGAGGACGTGGACATGCCCGGTATCGAGGGTAAATCCGACCCCACAAAAGCTCCTAGCCACCCTTTTTGGGACACCGAGGAAGCTGGTACTGTCTCGAGAGCCTGCATCGCTGGAGCCGCAATCTTTGCTTCTGCAGACATGTTAGTTAAGGTATTAACAGCTGCTCGCCATGGTCCCCACAAGCCTTTGAAAACTTTACTTTCTTTGCCCGTGATTGTCTGTTCCCACATTTGTTCCCCTAGGGCGCACCAACACTCTACTTTAAACAGCAGAGGAGGGAATGTTAGGTGCCCATGTGATCTCGCCTACAAGATTAACCATTGTAAAGTTTTTTCCCATATGTTCTCTCCTCTCCTAGAGAGGATTTTTAATAACAAATATGTGGCGGCTGCAAACTCAGTTTCCATGCTAGCCGCCATGCCGGACGGGGATGAGAGCTGTCTTTCAATTATCCTCCTACCCCTCTTTGCTGGCCGTCTGTGTTCCTGTCCTCTCCGACTTCGTCTCACACAGTAAGGTCATTGAGTCTGCCACCGTTTGTATCTCTTGGTGGTCACCTCAATGCTTAATATATCTCTTGGTGATTCAGCATCATACCGCTAAAGGGGAGTCGTCTGTGTGTTACTGCAAACAGGGGTTTCACCTCAATGCCTAATGCATCTCTTGGCAGCTCTGCATCCTACCGCAAAAGGGGGTTCCGCCGCAATGCTTAATGCATTTCTTGGTGGGGAGGGGGGGGGGGGGGCTGGTCCCTGTTTGGGCACCAGATGTTACGAGGAGCAGGCCGAGAGTCATTCATGAATCTTCACAGAAGTACGGTGAATGCTCTGTTTATTGCAAACAAACCACCCCTTNTCTACAGTCACCGCTGTGCTGCTACTACATGAGACTGATTCAACTTCGCCGCCCAAAACCGGCTCAGGCGTGGGATCCAAAGGGGAGGGGAGTAGTGACGCAGCAGAATAAAGCAGCTGCTCTGGGGCCAGGCTGCCGAGCAACTGCGCAATGGTTTGGCATGAGGACGTGGACATGCCCGGTATCGAGGGTAAATCCGACCCCACAAAAGCTCCTAGCCACCCTTTTTGGGACACCGAGGAAGCTGGTACTGTCTCGAGAGCCTGCATCGCTGGAGCCGCAATCTTTGCTTCTGCAGACATGTTAGTTAAGGTATTAACAGCTGCTCGCCATGGTCCCCACAAGCCTTTGAAAACTTTACTTTCTTTGCCCGTGATTGTCTGTTCCCACATTTGTTCCCCTAGGGCGCACCAACACTCTACTTTAAACAGCAGAGGAGGGAATGTTAGGTGCCCATGTGATCTCGCCTACAAGATTAACCATTGTAAAGTTTTTTCCCATATGTTCTCTCCTCTCCTAGAGAGGATTTTTAATAACAAATATGTGGCGGCTGCAAACTCAGTTTCCATGCTAGCCGCCATGCCGGACGGGGATGAGAGCTGTCTTTCAATTATCCTCCTACCCCTCTTTGCTGGCCGTCTGTGTTCCTGTCCTCTCCGACTTCGTCTCACACAGTAAGGTCATTGAGTCTGCCACCGTTTGTATCTCTTGGTGGTCACCTCAATGCTTAATATATCTCTTGGTGATTCAGCATCATACCGCTAAAGGGGAGTCGTCTGTGTGTTACTGCAAACAGGGGTTTCACCTCAATGCCTAATGCATCTCTTGGCAGCTCTGCATCCTACCGCAAAAGGGGGTTCCGCCGCAATGCTTAATGCATTTCTTGGGGGGGGGGGGGGGGGGGTGGCTGGTCCCTGTTTGGGCACCAGATGTTACGAGGAGCAGGCCGAGAGTCATTCATGAATCTTCACAGAAGTACGGTGAATGCTCTGTTTATTGCAAACAAACCACCCCTTATATACCCTCTCCACTTCCGGTCACGTGCTGCACACATCTAATCTTATTCTAGCATTGGGTCCTGAACTACCTTCACGCGGCTTATCTAACTCCTGATTGGACCATGCTCTGGGGGCACCCGGCTGTGCTTTCCAGCTACTCAGCCCTTATTCTGGGTCCAGCAACATCCTTGACCCATTTCTTCTCCAGATATTCCTTTTTCTTTATATTTTTGTTTGAACTCAGTGGGGAGACAGCAGGAAGAGCTCCTGTCCTGGTGACTGGGGTGGCAGCAGGGAGGGGTGAGCTCCTGCCCTTGGAGCTGGGGCAGGGTGGAGTAGGGTCCTGTACCTAGGACAGTAGTACCACCCCCTCCTATAGGGAGTAGACTACAGACCCAGTGGCCCGGCTGTTTCTTCGACAGCAATGCCTGGGCAGGCTGTGTGTGCAGCCACTGATCACATTGCAGGCGGGCACCAGCAGCTCCCAATAGACACATACCTGATATCTCAGCACTCTGAGATACGAGTCTGGTGTAGAATGGTCTGACAGAAGGCTGCATCAGCGGTCCTTGCAGTAGCAAGAGGGACTAATTTGCATATTCATGACTGTCTATCTTTGTACATTCATTACTATCAACACAGGTGCATTTGCAAATGCCCTGTGAAACATCATTCTGTTATTACCGAGAAATCAGCCTGTGAAGTGAATCTGCAACAGAGGAACCGGGAAGTACTGAAAGTTGTTGTGTACCTAACTAGGAGAAGAGAGGTTATTTTTAAAGTATATTTTTCAATTAAAAACAACACAAAAATATGTAGAACAAAAATGCAGTGCATGAGTTAAATTTTCACTGTAGTATCTTAATATAGTTGGATTTCTAAGGATTTTGTGAATGAGTGTAGTTTCAATAAATAAGCCACATTTTTGCAAGCAGGTCTCCAACTCCAGAGCATCTCAACAGTTCATGCTCCTACATGAACTACAGTATATCCTTACAGAATCACAGAATCAGTAAGGTTGGAAAAGACCACAGAGATCATCAAGTCCAACATATCCCGTATTGCCTAATCTAATCTAGTCAAACCTGTTACCTAACCTAACCTAACTTTTTGCCATCCTACTACCAACACACCATCCTACCTATAACACACTACCCTAATATCTAGGTCATGCCATCAAGTACATCATCCAACCTTCTCTTAAAGACCTCTAGGGATGGTGACTCCACCACCTCTTTGGGCAGCCCATTCCACTGAGAGATCACCCTCTCTGTGAAAAAGTTCCTTCTAATGTCGAGTCTAAATCTCCCCTGACGCATCTTAAGACTGTGTCCTCTTGTTCTATCACTTGTAGCCAGAGAGAAGAGACCAGCACCCAGCTGGCTACACCTCCCTTTCAGGTAGTTGTAGAGAGCGATAAGGTCTCCCCTCAGCCTCCTCTTCTCCAGACTGAACAATCCCAGCATTCTCAGTTGCTCCTCATAGGGCTTGTGTTCCAGCCCCTTCACCATCTTTGTCGCCCTTCTCTGGACACGCTCAAGGATCTCAACATCCTTCTTAAACGGAGGAGCCCAGAACTGAACACAGTACTCAAGGTGAGATCTAACCAGTGCCGAGTACAGGGGGAGAATAACTTCCCTAGTCCTACTGACAACACTATTCCTGATGCAGGCCAGGATACCATTAGCTTTTCTGGCCACCTGGGCACACTGCTGCCTCATGTTAAGTTTTCTATCAACCAGCACTCCCAGGTCCCTTTCCACCTGATCATCCTGCAGCCACTCCAACCCCAGCCTATAGTTCTGCATGGGGTTATTGTAACCGAAGTGTAGGACCCGACACTTAGACTGGTTGAACCCCATGCCATTGGATTCAGCCCATCTATCCAGCCTGTCAAGGTCTCTCTGCAAAGCCCTCCTACCTTCCTCCAGATCTACATTTACCCCCAGCTTGGTGTCATCCGCAAACTTGCTAATAATAGTCTCCATCCCTTCGTCCAGATCATCAATAAAGATATTGAACAGGACAGGTCCCAACACTGAACCCTGAGGCACCCCACTAGTGACCGGCCTCCAACCGGACACAGCACCATTAACAACCACTCTCTCTGTTATCCAACCAACTCCTTGCTGCATTGCAACCCCTCCATTGTGACCTTGCTGATTTGCAAGGAAAATTTCTCACAATATTTCCTCAGAGACATGCGATGTTCCCCAGCTGACATATGCGCAGTGCCTCTGCCGGTGCTCCCTGTAGAGTGGGACTGGTCCGGCCCCATGTGGAGGGCCACAGGAGGGGTCCCTAAGCCCATCTGGGGACTGACACACACCCCCCCCCAGGCACATGTTACTGTTTCCATGGTTACAGGTGGGGAAGGGAAGTACTCTAAGAAAGTTGGGCTGGGCTAGCCGTGGTTGTGGTAGGGCAAGCACTGTGTGCTGTGTTGGGGCAGCAGCGAGACATGTTCACTTCTCTGCCACAGCTGCTGCCTGCCTGTGCCGCATGGGGCTGGGATGGTGCATGGAGTCAGGACAGTGCAGGCACAAGCACAGGGGCCAGGACGGGGGGGGCAGGGGCGGGAGCAGTGGTGCGGGGTTTGGGCTGCCAGTGGGGCAGTGAGATTACGCATGGTCGCAGCAGCCTAGCCCTGGCTGAAGAAGCAGCAGAATTGCCAAAGAGAAGCCCAGGGATTCTTGGGGACATCTCCTGAGTCAGAGAGGGTTCAGAAACCGTTCCACTTGCTCCTTTGTGCTAAGAGAGCCCATGGAGAGGAGCAGAAAAGTGTCCACAGTGCTCCGGAGTGGTGGGAGGTGGAGCAATGGGCATGACCTGCATGCATATTAATGACCTACACGTGTTTGCAAATTTGACGTTTTGTGGGAGCCCTGGCATGACCCGTTCCTCACAAATGAAGAAGTATAACTGTACACTGAAACAAAACATATGATAGAATATTAAGGGGTTGGAAAGGATCTTAAGGATCACTTAGCCCCAACTCCATCTCCCATGGGCAGGGATACCTCCTACTAGACCAGATTACTCTGGGCCTTATCGAACTTCACCTTGAACGCTGTCAGGGTTATGACATCCACAATCTCCCTGGAAAACCCTAACATTAAAAAAATTATTTCTAAGATCTAACCTAAATTTCTCTGCTTTCAATTTTTAGCCATTATTCCTTCTCCTATCAATACAGTTACTAGTCGTCCCTCTCTGACTTCCCTGTAAGTTCCATTCAGATAGTTGTACAACATGCTATACTGCAGTTAAATAAATGTGTTTTTCTCTTTTTTTTTTAGTGTTATATCTACAAATTCCAATTCCACTTTCAAGACATTTTTAAAGGAAATCCTTAAAGGGAAAAAAACAACACCACACAGATTCACAGATTCACAGAATATTATGAGTTGGAAGGGACACACAAGGATCATCTAGTCCAACTCACCATCTAACACCCCTACAGAGACCAAACGCACATCCCAGAATGGTAAACACAAACCTAGTTCCCTCACAGTCTAACAGGCCACTTCGAGCCGGAAGGGACCCACTGGATCNGATACCATCCAGGGATGTTTCTCCTGGACAGTTCCCTTCCAGACACCAGTTAAGCAACACGTGACAGGTAACTGCCGGTTTAAGAACTGTCGTGAGAGTGAGAATGACGGCAGTAGGAAGTGGTCCATATAAGAGAACCTATGCATGACTCCTTTTCTTCAGAAATAAATCAACTATGAAAGGATCAGAAAGCACAACAATGCCTCATGAATATTTGAGCAACACTGTATAACAAGCTAAAACTAACTACATATGAACTGACAGTTTGAGATTACTTTCTGAAAAACAGAGCACAGTGGGAAACAAAGCAAAGCTCCCAGGCTACTTAGACTAATATTTTTTGTTTCCCACCCAGCAGTAGGTGGAGAAGCTTTATTCCTACCCTTAAGATTTTAAAAGGGCTACAAGCAAGACAAAGAATGAAATAAAAGAAATATTTTCCTATTTTGACAAATGAGGAACTGCAGAAGAATACATACGTTTTCTTCACAGCTTATTACAATGTAAAACAAGTTACTGCAGGATCTGAGATGCGTTTTTCCTTTAGAATGTGCCATAATGGTTTTTTTTCTTCTTTTTCCTATGTTTGTTTGATTATTTCCTTGGTGTTGCCAGACAACAATTCATTTCTATATGAAGTAGCAAAATAAGATTGGAAATAATTTCCTCATCTTATTTCTGTATTACATCTAGATCTAAGCCTTCCTAGACACAAACTCCACTGCTCAGGCTGGCAAGGAAAAACAACCTCATATACCATCATTTCATGACACAATTCTGGTTGATTTTTCATGCTCTTCGAACCCTAATTTAACTATGAAGTTCATTAATTAGAATTTGGAGTTAGGGAGTGCTCTTGAAGAAAATGTTTGTGTTTGGATTTGTTATTTAATCTTATTTTCCAAGGGTAATGAAAAAAATTGGGAGTGAACTGAGTGACCAAGTGTAGTAAAAAGGGTTTCTTGCCCACTCCCTTTACCCTTACCTCATTAAATGGCAATACAGTCTTACAATCAGTTATTTGTAAGTATTTCCAGTCGATGTATGCACGGTTGTTCTGCTACGTGGAGTGGCAGCGCCATCACTCCCCACAGGGCAGCCAGGTGGCACCTCTTGCTCACTGTGGCCAGGTAGAGATGGCTCTGTTATGAGTGTTGTCAGGGTTATTGGTGTTTATAGTCCTGTGGGATCATGAGATGGCACATGTCTGTGTATCTGTGTGTATCTGCGTTTTTATGTGTTACTGTTTCCATGGCTGCAGGCAGGGGAGGCGACCAACTAAGACAAGCTGCACCCCCGCGCATGTGTATTTGAATAGCCTCAGGAAAAGCACTCCTTCCAGTGCTAGCTGCTGGAGTTCAAGGGAAAAAACTCTTTAACTTCCATGCTCCTGGCCGCCCAGAAGGAGCAGAGGATGTCACAGTGTTCCAAATTGCTATATTTCTGGCAATAATTTCCCGTATTATTATCCAGCCAATACTGACATCCCAGAGCGTAAAACCAACCTAGATCCCTCACAGTCTTGCAGGCCACTCCGAGCCGGAAGGGGTCCAGGGTCATCCAGCCCTACACCCCCCAGCTAGACCATGTCACTAAGCTCCTCGTCCAGTCTTCTCTTAAACACCTCCAGGGATGGCGACTCCACCACCTCCCTGNCTCCTTTAAAGTTTATTAAGATAAACCATAGATTCATCTGGGTATCCCCCCGCCGAAATATAGTTGAATTGCCAGACACACCAGCAAGACTACTCCATGGTGGAGGCCAAGAGCAACTAACGAGAAATAGACAATGGTTTATTTTGGAAAAACTCTTTTATGATTGTAGTCTCCTGGGAAATAAAAACTTTATTTGTTTCCTAAACAGAAGTAAGATTTTGGAAGTCATTAAGAACAGATAAAGGTTAAACAAATTAAATTCTGTGTTAGGGAAAAATAAATAAAACTGTATCATGAAATCTTTATTCCCCGTACTACAAGGAACTCTCTACAAAATATGCTACTAATATTAGGGAAGAAGTCTTCTCTTATTAACACATGGACATTACAAGGGGAGTACATATATATATATGAATATATTTATGTAATATGAATTCATCTAGTACTAGCCAATGAAATGGCAAGTGAGCTGGAAATGTAAAAGGTTGCATGCAATTACAAATCACTATAGAACCTGAAACATGGCATGATGGAAGCAGATCGAGTGGACTGTACACAACAAAGGTTCACAGGTTATTTTGAGTTGGAAGGGACCCATAGCATCATCTAGTCCAAATCCCAAGTGAACGCCAACCCAGGGATCAGGCCCACAAGAGTGGAACCATGAACACCGCACTCCTTCCATCCAAGCCTCCCATGATCTAGGCAATGTCAATGAGCTCCTTGTCCAGTCTTTTCTTAAATACCTCCAGGGATGACGACTCCACCACCTCCCTGGGTAAACCATTCCACTCAAAGATCACTCTTTCCGTGAAAAAACTCTTCCTAACATCAAGTTAAGACCTCCCCTGGCGCAGCTTGAGGCCATGGCCTCTTGTTCTGGTGCTGGCAGCCTGAGAGAACAGATCCACACCCGCTCGACTACAACCTCTGTACAAGTAGTTGTAAACAGCAATGAGGTCACCTCTGAGCCTTCTCTTCTCCAGGATGAACAGCCCCAGCTCCTACAGTCGTTCCCCATAGGATTGGTTTTCCAGTCCTTTCACCATCCTTGTCGCCCTTCTCTGGACTGTCTCAAGCAGTTCAACATCCTTCTTAAACTAGGGAGACCAGAACTACACACAGTACTCAAGATGTGGTCTGACCAGTGTCGAGTATAGGGGAACAATAACTTCCCTAGTCCAACTGACCACACAGGCCAGGATTCCATTGAACCTCTTAGCCACCTAGGCACACTGTTGGCTCATATTAAGTTTTCTCTCAATCATTAGTCCTAAACCGCTTTCCATTTCACCACTCTCCAACCACTCGTCCTTCAGCCGATAGCAATGATTGGGATGGTTATGCCCAAAGTGAAGAACGTGGCACTTACAAGTTCACAAGTTCACAGCATCCTCCGAGTGGGAAAAGATCCAAAGGATCATCTAATCAAACTTCCAAACAGCTTCCCACCAATTTGACAATGTCACTAAGCTCCTCGTCAATTCTTCCCTTGAATACCTCCAGGGATGGAGACAACACCACCTCCCTGGGCAGACCATTCCACTGAGAGATCACTCTCTCGGTGAAAAAACTCCCCTGGCGTAGCTTAAGGACATATCCTCTCATTCTGGTGTCATCAGCCTGAAAGAAGAGATTCACACCCACCTGGTGGCAACCTCCCCTCAGCTAGTTGTAAACAGCAATGAGGTCACCTCTGAGTCTGCTCTTCTCCAGGCTGAACAACCCTGGCTCCCATAGCCACTCCCCATGGGGCTTGTTCTCCAGTCATTTCACCATCCTTCTTGCCCTTCTCTGGAACCCCTCAAGCAGCTCAACATCCTTGTTAACATGGGGACCCTAGAACTGCACACAGCACTCAAGACGTGATTTCACCAGTGCCGAGTACATGGGAAGGATAANACACGGCCTTTTTCTAATCAACCAGTTGAGTCGCCAGATCATAAAACGAGATTAGATTGGTAAGGCAAGACCTGCCTCTCCGAAATCCATCCTGACTCTTTCTAATATCATTGTCATTTCGCAGTTGCTGCATAGCAGCACGCAGGACTATGTGTTCCATGTCTTTGCCTGTGGTTGAGGTCAG
>WEKX01019148.1:0-38318 GCA_013390025.1 Pitta sordida
GGTGTGCCAGGAGATCACGGTGCCGATGTGCAAGGGCATCGGCTACAACCTCACCTACATGCCCAACCAGTTCAACCACGACACGCAGGACGAAGCCGGGCTGGAGGTGCACCAGTTCTGGCCGCTGGTGGAGATCCAGTGCTCCCCGGACCTGCGCTTCTTCCTCTGCAGCATGTACACCCCCATCTGCCTGTCCGACTACACCAAGCCGCTGCCCCCGTGCCGCTCCGTCTGCGAGCGGGCCAAGGCCGGCTGCTCGCCCATCATGCAGCAGTACGGCTTCGCCTGGCCCGAGAGGATGAGCTGCGACAGCCTGCCGGTGCTAGGGGACTCCGAGGTGCTCTGCATGGGATACAACCACACGGAAGCCACCACCCTGCCGCCTTTCTTCGGGAAGCCCACGCGCCCGGCAAAGGACGTGGCCAAAAACCTGACACCGCTCGACGGGCAGCGCCCCTCGGAGCTGGACTGTGGTCAGACTTGCAAGTGCAAAGCACCCCTGATCCCCATCTCCAAGGAATCTCATCCACTGTACAACCGCATTAGGACTGGGAAGGTACTCAACTGCGCCATCCCCTGCTACCAGCCCTACTTTACCCAGGATGAGAAGACCTTCGCCACTTTTTGGATTGGCCTCTGGTCCATCCTCTGCTTTCTTTCCACCTCTACCACCGTGGCCACCTTCCTCATTGATATGGAGCGCTTCAAGTACCCTGAGCGCCCCATCATCTTCCTCTCTGCTTGCTACCTCTTCGTCTCTGTGGGCTACATCGTGCGGCTGGTGGCAGGACATGCCAATGTGGCTTGCAACACGGAGCACCACCACATCCATTATGAGACCACAGGCCCCGCTCTCTGCACTGTGGTTTTCCTTCTACTCTACTTTTTTGGCATGGCCAGCTCCATATGGTGGGTCATCCTGTCCCTCACCTGGTTCCTGGCAGCTGGCATGAAGTGGGGCAACGAGGCCATTGCTGGGTACTCGCAGTACTTCCACCTGGCTGCCTGGCTCATCCCCAGTGCCAAATCCATTGCTGTGCTGGCACTGAGCTCTGTGGATGGTGACCCGGTGGCTGGGGTTTGCTATGTGGGCAACCAGAGCCTGGAGAACCTGCGGGGTTTTGTGCTGGCACCACTCGTGGTTTATCTCTTCACTGGCAGCCTCTTCCTGCTGGCCGGTTTCGTCTCACTCTTTCGCATCCGCAGTGTGATCAAGCAGGGCGGCACCAAAACTGACAAGCTGGAGAAGCTGATGATCCGCATCGGCATCTTCACCGTGCTCTACACTGTGCCTGCCACCATCGTCATCGCCTGCTACATCTACGAGCAGCACAACCGGGAGGCGTGGGAGCAGGCACAGAACTGCTCCTGCCCGGGGGATCCTCACCGCCCCAAGCCTGACTATGCCGTCTTCATGCTCAAGTACTTCATGTGCCTTGTGGTGGGCATTACCTCTGGCGTTTGGATCTGGTCTGGCAAGACACTTGAGTCCTGGAGGCACTTCACTGCCCGCTGCTGCCAGGCCAGGAAGCCTGTGGGTGCCTCTGTGTATGGTGAGGCCAGCCCGGCACTGGCAGGCAGGACGATGCTGCCCAGCATGGCCTCCTACCACAAGCAGGTCCCACTATCCCATGTGTGATCGGAGGGAGCCTCAATGACCCCAGCCACAGGGAGGAGAGGGTTGCAAAGACCCTGGGCCACAGAAAAGGGGGTGACAGCTGGGCCACCCCTGGCATCCTGAGCCCCACCGTGGCAGTGCTGCCTGGGACCGAGTGTGTGCACCCACAGGGCATGGAGTAGCCATGGCCCAGGCAGGGCGGGAAGAGGTGCTGCCAACGATGTGGAGGCAGAGGGGCAGGGAGACCTGGAGCTTGACACCACCATATATGCCCCATTTGGGATCCCACACCCTGGCTATGGTCCTGGGGTGCTGCTGCCTGTGGGCCAGTCAGTTGGCAGGTGGCCCTTGGGCATTCATTTCTGTCCCACAACAAGCCTCTGGGCAGGTCTTGCTGGGGCTGGGGTGAAGGGCAGAGCTGCAGTAGGCAGGGCAGATGGTGCCCCTGATCCCAGGTGGTGCTGGCACTGGTACTGAGCCACTCATCAGAACCTGGAGAGTGTGAGTGGGCCAGGGAGAGCTGGGAGGGGGGCTGACTCCCTGGCCCCTCTGGGCAGAGCAGAGCAGTGCTCCTAGGGCCACTAGAGTGCCCAGGGTTGCCAGAGCCCCCAAGAACAGCTATGTATTGTGGAAGAGAGGGCTGGGACCCCTGGCACGAGGCAGCTGCTGGCACTGCTTGGGCAGCAGCTCACGCTGAGCAGGAGGGAAGGAGCTGCATGGGCCGGGGGCTTCGCAGGTGGTGGTGGTGCAGGAGGAAGGGGCTGTGGAGAGAGTCTGTCACCCATTCCTCAAGGCAGGCAGGGACAAGGTCCCAACTGTCTGCAGTGCAGGCATGGACCAGGTGACTCCCCCATGGTCCCTTCTGCCTTGGGCAAGCTCGGGCAAGGGGCTCAGCTCGGCTTAACTGACTCCCTGCTCTGTGATGGGCAACTCCATTGCCCATGGAGCAACTCACTCAAAGAGCCAAGGGGCTGCACAGGTGATGAGGCTGCTGTCCCAAGGTGGGTTCACAAAGAGCTCTGTGCACCACTGGCTCTGGCTCCAAGACCAGCATTCTGAAGCTGCCACGTGCTCTGGGAAGGGGTTGGTGCTGCTCTTGCCTCTGCAGCAGTGTGAGTTTTTCACGTCTCCCTTGTGTTGTGCGGGTTACCTGGGGTGAGGTGGACAGGTGTGGTGCCCTGCCTGCTGGCTGTGGCATGTGGCACAACCAACCCTAAAAAGGTGGTTGCACCCCTGCAGCAAGTAGTGTCTGCACAGGGGGTTTCTGGGCTTGGCTGTTTCTCCTGAGCTGCAGCTGCCTGTTCCAGATATAGTTGGCTTCAATATTTGCTGCTTTTTTCAAAGCTGTGCCTCTGACGGAGACAGTGCCAGGTTTGAGAGTGAGCAGTTAATTTAGGAAAATTTAGCAAAATGCTCATACTTCTTTTCCTCTGAATCCCCAAGCCTTTTTCCCTTTCCTGGGTCAGCCAGCAGATGAGCACTGACATAACCAGTGCCAGGCATGAAGCAGTGGTGACGGCTGAGTTTCAATATAAGTAGAATGATGGTGGGGGAGCCTAGTTGTCATCATCACCAAATGGAGCAAGGGCCTGTGGCACAGGGTGAGGCACAGCTGGCAAGAGGTGGCTGCCTATAGATACAGGCCACTTGTGAAAGCAGCTAGTTTTTAATTTTTTTTTCCCCTGCCCAAAGCAGTGATCACACGTGTAACTATTCAGTTATTACTCGAGTCCTTTTTTCCCTCCTTCAAGCATGGCACTGTGACCCAGCTGTTCAAGCACTGGAGAACAACTGCTAGCTTTGCTGCCACAGGACTGAAATGATCTGAGGTTGTTCTCAACACTCTTGGACCACTTCAGTCAAAAAGGTTCCCACCTCATTTCAAAACCAAAGCCTGGGAAGTAAGGAGACACTCAAGTGGCACATCTCTTGATAAAGGTACTGCCAAGGTACCGCATGAGTGTCTCTGGGGCGTCCTGGCTAGACAAGCCAGCGGTGCAGGGACTGTTCAGCCATACATATCTGCAGGCTTGCGACAGGGCTCACTCCCTCCGGTGTGTTGCAGTACTTTATCATGGATAAAATTGCACCATGGTGTGTTACAGACTGTAAATTGTTGTATTATAGCCTGGTTTGTACATACAGAAGCTGTAGTAACCTTTGATACGGGTTAGGGACAGGTGTGTTCTCAGCAGTGAGGCAGGTCAGGCATAGAGACGTTGTGGGTAGTCTCGTGTTGTAATCCAGGGCATTAATTGATTCCAGCCTGCTCCAGTCCACACCTCGCTGGATGTCTCTCTTTCTATAGTGCCTTTTTTAGATACAGCTAAACACACATCATGCAATACAATGAACAAAACCATGTCAAGTATTTTGTTGTTTTTTTTCCCAAGTGCAACTGACTCTGTAAGGAAATCCAAGATTAGGTACAAACCTTCACTTGCTGAAAAATGCAAGAGCATTTCAGCTTTGATCTTATGGTAGGGTAATACAATCAACTGTGTTTGAGCCTAGCTTCTCAGCAACAAGTGGCAGGAGGGGGGGAAGGTGCCCTGTCTGGTGTAGCCAATTTACATGTTGGGTTGTGTTTCTTCCATTACTGATACTGTTCAATGTTGTTTAAAAAAGCTGTACTATATTTTGTGAAAAGCTGAAGAAATTTTATTCAAAGAGGAGTATCAAGATTAGTTATTTATGATGACAAAAAATTAGTGTGTGTTGTTTTATTTGTTTCTACTTGTTAGAATATTTATTACCTTAAAAACTCAGCTGTGGCGGGGACTGGGAGGCATGTGCTGGAGGGCTGTGCAGGGCTCTTATCATGGGGATCGTGGGGAACTGGTGAGGCAACTACACTTGCATGGCGCAGGAATGGCATGTTCCATGTGCACAAACCCCACGCAGCACTGCCCTTGGCACCTGCGCCCTCACTGCTGGCATGCTGTGACCCACTGTGGCATTCCAGCCAGGCTCTGCACTGAGCCACGGCGTCCTGGGGCCAACCGCTGGCTGTGCCCGTGACCTCGCTGACAGTCCAAGGTCACACCTTGCTGGTAAAAGAGGGTTAACTATCAACTTTTATTGGTGTTCTGCAGTTTGCACAGTATCAATCCCTCGCCCTGCACCAAGATCAGACCTTGAGGAGGTGCCCTTTGATACTCGTCAGGCAAAGCAGATGACAGCTCTTAGCCAAGAAGGATGCTGCACAACACTTTGGGTGTCCATGTGTGTGATCTGCTGTGGGATCTCTCCTGTTGGGAGGAGACAACAAGGGGTTAAGGCTGTCTCTGTGGTGACTAATGGTGCAGGACTCTGCTATCTGGTTAGGTGTGTAGGCACACACCAGCTTCCACTAGATAGGATCTCTTACCTGGAAGCAGCATTCCAGCACCCAGCCTGACAGCCCCAGAGTTTGACTCACCTGATTCCTCAGGGACCTGCCCGCCCTTCCCCCTCTTCCCAAGGAGCTGTTGACACTGTCCCGCTTCCGCAAGTAACTCCAGCACCTTGCTGGCAGCCTTGTTGCCATTCTTGCCTCCCAGGAAGCTGTTGTGTCCTCAGATCCTCAGTAAACAGGAGTTTGGCAGCGCTGCTGTGCACCGCCTACCTCAAGCCACTGTTTCTGAGGAAGGGCAGGGCCTTTACTGCAGGGAGCGTCTGAGTCACCCGCAGGACTCTGCCCCTGCGAGCACACGCGTGATCACACACAGCCCGACCTAATGCTTGTGTTGCTGGGGCTCTCCTGGGCTCTCCACCTTCCACTCGGTCAATTCAGGCAGTCACTGGCTTGCCTGTGGCTGAAGGGTGAAAATGCAGCACGAGTTCAGGCTGAGGTGGCATGGGGACCATTTGGCTTTTCAAATAGGTCAATATCACACAGCAGAAGCTTAAGTGGTTGTTTCACCTAGAAAATGTCTTGTCCATGAAGGCAGCCTGACTCTTCTAATCCTAAAACAAACGGGCCCAGGCTCAGCCAGTTAAGTGCTCTTTCACTAGCTAGTCAGTTTGGGCGGGTTAGGTGCTAGTAAGTGCACTACAGTCACTTTGGCAGCACCCTGTAGGTCACCATATGTTGACAACTTATATGGTGCAAGCGGTGTTCTCCCAGATAACAATATGGACCGCCAGTCCTATGCAATACTATTGCACTGTGGGAAATCCCAGCACAGGACAGGGGCTGCAGCCTGCCCAGTGCTGAGCTCTAAGCACAGTGACTCACCCTGCCCTGAGCACTCCTGCCAAGCCCCTGTGCAAGCTCTTGCATTAATTGCTCTTGTGTCCTCTTCTGCTTGCTCAGGTTATGCTGGAGGCCTATACTCTTATCCAGAAGCAATGGTCTTTATTGCATCCCTCAAGTGCCTGTCCTTTTAACTGCCAATCCCAGAGTGAAGTAGTTCTCGTAAAATTCCCTTGGAAACAAAATACACAGTCCTTGTAAACAAAGTGAAGGGGCTGCTGAAGCCCAGGGGCATCATGTAGCCTGTGAACCCCTCCACAGTTCCCTGCCCCTGATGATGGCCAACATGCTGCTCCTGTTATTCTTGTTGGTGCTCACAATTCTCTTGCTGGGCTGTAACATGGCTATTGTCTCTGCCAACAGCATTTAGTGCCAGATGGGGAGTGCTTCCCTGGCACTGAAAGCAGGCAGAGGTCACCTCAACATCTATGAAATATTATTCAGCTGTTGGGTTAAGAAAAACAAGGTACATTGAGCCGGTAGCTGCTTGCTCTTCCCTGGGACCAGAGGTAGAAATGACAGTCTCTGTAATTCCAATATTCTAACCCTGATGGTAATTTCTCTTTTGCCTCTTTGAGATAAGTGCTGCCAACATATAAAGAATGGTGCAAGTTGGAGGATATCGCCCTCCTGCAGTTAATTGTCCAGAAGAACCCTCCAAATGTAATTCCTTCTGAAACACTAGCACAGTTCATTCCCCTCAAAAGGGAGCTGTAGGGTTTACTTTTAATTGTTTAGGTAAGAAATACACTAGCTGTGTTTTCCAGAACCTAAAACTCTTTTGCAGGACCAGAGTGTTAAACGGAATTGACTTCTTAAGAGAGAAAAAGTAGTGAGTTGTAGTTCAGGCCTGCTCCCAGGCATTCCCAACTCACCAGGATAAAATGGAAGGCAGGGGACTCAAATGGGGAATGGAGGGGCCTTAACACACACCACTTGGGGTTCTTCTTTTTTTTCTGTACTCATGAGGGGCAATGGAATCCAACAGCTGTACAGACCACCCTTCACATTTAACTTTAATTAAAATAGAGTTTATTAGCTTTTCTTTTAATACAAACATGAGAAAGGAAAAACACCTGAAGATGTAGTGTTATTTTCAAAACTGGATTGTGATCAATACCTGAAGTGCCAAGTTCCACGGATTTGGGAGCCAGGGGCTGGCTTATCTGCATACTGCAAAAGGCTGTATGCGACACTTTAACAGCTGAGCGCAGCCAATCTGACGACGGCACTCAGCCCCACTCCCAAAGGCATACGGACTTGCTATTTCAGTCTAAGTTTCTGGGCCTTGGCTGTAAGAGGAAGTGCACAAACCCATGTCATTTGGAGGGAGATCTGCTCCTAGGACACACCGCCTAGAACCTATTTGGATCCAAGAAGGGAAGCTACTACAAAGGCTTGTAACAGGAAGAGTCTAATAATACTTATCCTGTTTAGAGTTCAGTTTCAGAGCTAGAAAGTAAGCTCTGTTCCAAAGTCTCAGAAAGAGCAAACCCCAAGCCTTTAGTGCATTTGCACAAGAAAAAATTCACTTTGGGGAAAAAAATAAAAATGAAAAATAGGATTTATAGAAAGCTTTTCAATAATTCTCAAACACAGTATTTTTCCATCTACCTTGTTAGGTTGTCCAAGATTTTCAAACTCATTATTGTCTCATTATGAATGTAAATCCCTCCCAGGAAACTGAAACCCAAGGAGAGCCAGATGGATGCACAATATCAGCTTTAGGAACTCCACTGTATATAGCACAAGAGATCTGCAGTAGAACTCAGAGAAGCAGTGCTGCACACACGCCATTCACCACTGGATTGCTACACTGTTTGGGATGGTGATGATGTTTCCAGACCAACTTTTTCATTCAATGCCTCAGAAAAATACACAGATTACATCTCTTCCAGAGCAATGTAAGTATTAGAAAATGAGAGAAGCACCATAATTCACAAGAAATGCAGCATGGACCCTATACATTTTAACAATACATAAAACCACATCTCTGCCCCCAGTCAAAACATTCAAAGTCTTTTGACAATCTCTACTGGAGTGAAGTTGTGGGTGCAGAGTTGGAATTCCTTCCTGCTGGGCAGCTTCTTGGTATGAACACATCACCAATAATAGCAGCTTTTAGTAGCCAAACCAGGGAAAAGCCATCAACACGTGTCTATGCTACTGTTTTCAGCTCCAGAGTGCCCTTATACTTTACGAGTCCCACGTTTTGTGTTGGTTTTTGTTAACACTGCATTGACCTGAAATACAGTGAGACTCTGAAACAGGGGAGAGGAGGGAAGAACATTGTAGCTATAGTCATGTGGTTAGTGTTTAAATTCTAAAATTTAAAACTACTTATTATTAAAAACCTCAAGAGTTCACAGCTATAGGCCTACATAGTAAGCAAACATCTGTGGGGGAGAGAGGGAGATAAGTTTGTTTTTGCACCTCTGGATACATTAGAAGAAGGAGACAGTTGGTTTGACAAACATCTTGTCTTTTGCACCAAGTATGCTCCTCAAGCTCTGGGCTCCCTTGGCTAATTTACCCTCCTCTCCTCCTCTTGCTGGAAGACACCATCACTGCTGGCTTGTGTGCATGGAGTGGTGGTATTCCTCCAATTCACATGGATGCTGGTTCATGGTGCTGCACCTTTTCCTCTCCTCAGGAGAGGATGGCATTAGAACGGCGGATACCAACTAAGTTATCAGCACTGAAAGATCGTCTCATAGCAGCTTTTGACAAGTCTTTGTATTTGTCTTCACACAGCCGGGAGATAGCCTGGAGACCATGTTCAGAGACAAAAGGAAAAGTACACGTTAGGAAAGTTCAAACATTTCAAGGAAGGTTTTACAAGAGCAATACCAACAGCACAGGTGCCCTGCAGCAGTGACGCTGCAAAGAACTGCTGCGGAGGGAAAATTAAAGGGGTTTGTCCCAGTGCTAACACGAACCCCAGCCATCAGAAAGTAAGACCTAAAGAAAGGGAATGGTTTCCATATCCAAGTGTATCTTCTTTCTTTAACTAGTCTCACTATCTAACAGAAAACTTGGATCCATTTCAGACGTCAAAGTTTGTGGAAGTTACATTGCTCCCAGTAGCTGGGTCTGGTGCCCACAGGAGCACAGAAAAAGGCATTTTAACAGTGCGGAAATGTGCACAGGCAGTTCTATGACAGAAAGATACAAACTGAAAAGTTTTCTGCACTCCCTCATGTATCTTGCCTTTGGCCACTCAGGGCAAGTGAGCCTAGGCAATGAAGTTCTACTTCTGTTTTGCCTTTACTATGTTGCCTCACCCCAAGTATGGTCTTCCCAAGATCACTCCCATGATCATGTTGCAGAAGAGCTCCAGGAAGGGAGGACAGCCATGGCACTTTACTACAGCAATTAAATATTAGCACATATGGACAACCTAGTGTTAAACTGCTTTTTCACTCATTTATTGACTTGCCTCTGCCCTGCCATCTAGCTAGTCAAACAGCCTTAATTCTGGTGCAACTATTTCAGTAACAAACTTTTACTTAAAATCCCAAAATACAATTGTCCAGAAATGTGTCCTCCCCTGCAAGGGGAGCCTTCAGACATTATCAGTGCAAATTAATAAGGGTATCTGTAATAAAAGGCCGCATTTAAGTTCAGTTCTGAACATTCACTTCCATTAATAATTTACCGCCTATCACCAGATGAACTTTCTGAGTCCTGTGATCAGCTACAAGCCTACACCTTCCCTTTAAGGCAGCACCCATTCAGCACAGCCCAATGTTCTGGAAGTTCAAAAGGTGAAAAGCACTCTGAGCATGAATAAAGTTCCAAGTGTATTTTAAAATAATTATTTACATTTATTCCTGCTGACCTTCTGGAGGCATGCATTTGGCTCAAGAGTGGCATTCTTTGAGACACTGGCGGCATGAGCTCCGGGTGCAAGAGCAGACAGACTCTCCATCCTGCTTTAGTGCTTGCACATCAATCAGAAAGCAACCTGTGTTGACATATTTAGCCCCAATTGCCCATATGGTGTAAATCAGTTTTCAGTCCCTGGAATTCATTACTTCACTGCTTTATACAGGCTCCTATCAACTGCTCATGTGCTTCTAACCAAAAGCTAGAATTAAAAAAGTTTGGCAAATGGTTTAAATATTTATCACATTTTAGAATTAAACCCTAATAAGTCATATATATATATATATATATATATGCATTATTAAATGCATTATGACAATTTACATACTGTACTGAAAATTACTCTGGTTTTAAATACCAAGCCCCCAGATGCTAAGAAAGAAGAAACAAAACAGGCTCACAATCTGTAAATCATCCACTTATGCCTGGGCACTGAGCAGCTCAGTAAACAATTTCCTGTGGACTATGAACTGCCCTACAACCACATTTACAATTAGTGACAGTGTTAGCTTAAAGTGCAAGTAACAAGGGTGAGACAAAGCAGAAGAGTTGTACTGCTTAACTTTAAATAGAGGAATTCATAGGCATATCACACTTATCATTCCGAAAGACCAGGAGGGATTCCCAAAGTTCAGCCACTTCTGTGACAAAATGAAACCCCCTAGGACTTGGCAGAAATATCGGGGGTGGACAACAGAACAGTAACCCTGGAATATTGTAGCACACTCCTCTTGAAAGGGGCTGTGGTATCAGTGTACACAGGGCCTGCGGTAATGCCTTTATTGAAAGGTCAACAAAACAACATGCAGAGCCATCAATTAAACCTGGACAGATGAAAGGTTGCATTGATCCAACAAGAAAGTTTCCCTGAGAGCCCACGTAATTTTCAAAATACCTTACATATCTCCAGCAACTAGGAAGACTGACTCTACAAAAGTTCAAGTTTTTCAAAATGAGCCTTCACACCAAGGTGACTGTGGGGACTCACACAAGGGCAGCCTTTCCCATTGAGCAGAACGGGCCAGTTGTCTGTATTTACACTTCCCTGGGCATTCTGAAGGATTCCCAAGAAGGTGCTATTCCAAAAGTTTATCTTGAGGCAACATCTCTTTGGAAAGGTGGGGCTCTACAAGTTGTGAAAAGAAACATTATTTCTGCAGCTGTCCCCAGACAAATGGTTTATTAAACCATGAGAGCAGTAAGAGTGCTCCCTCTAAATGTAAAAGCAGCTGTGCAGTGGGGTGCAGTGGGAAACCTTCAGCTGGTTTTATAAAGGTCTGTGTGTGACTGGCTCTAGGTCCTTGGAATACAGACTGTGACCAGAAAGGACAGACAATCCATTACATATGACACTAATCCTTTCAATCTTAAGTAGCCTAGCTGAGCTACAGTTCCCCAAATAATATCCATTTTATTTTGTGATCTGCTAGACTTCCATAATCTCTTCTGAAACCCTTCCTTTCCTCAGAATACTATCCTAGCCTAGGCACAGTTTTAGATGTGCTAACTATAGTTATAAAGGGGTTAAATTACCCTGTAATACACTAATCTAAAAGCTTTTTAGTTTTTCTAACTGCCACTTAACATGATTAGCAACAGATGCTCTTAGTACACATACAGACAGAGTCCCCTGCTCAGCCACTCTCAGACCATTACCTCCAGCTTCTGTGCTCTCTCTTTACTGAGAGGCTCCAGCAGAAAGCTCAGGTTATTGTCATCTGCTAGGGAGCGAAGATCAAAGTAGTATTTGGCGTAAACACTGGCAGGAACATTGATATTAAACTGTAGTAGCTCCAGAAAGTGTCTTTCCATCTCGTTCCTAGGAGGTGTAAGGGACAGAAGACAAAGGAAAAAAAGATTGGTTAGCTGGCTGAAAACACTGGAGAGACCTCAAGCTTGTTTTAAAACCAGCAACTTTGAAATAGTCATCAAGAGCTCTGCATTATTAGTTTTGAGATACAGGTCATTCCCTGGCGCCCCAAACAAGGTGCAGCTTTTGAGTCCTGGCACCTCCGGCTCAGAGAGGAAGGTAGTGCCCTGTCGTGCACTCACTCGGCTGACTGGGGAGGTTCATTCTTCAGAGTTCCATTAGTGCAGCTGTACAATTCATGCGCCATTCTCACTCTCATACGGCCCCACACTATAGTGATCAGATGAAAGGAATGATGTATGCTGTTTATTAGCTCTGAAGAACTTGCAGACATTTTCACCAGGCTGATAACAGGAAGGGGGTTTATTGAAGTAGAGGCGGACTAACAAAAGGAGTAGGCAGATCACCACGGCAACAAATGGATCTATGAAGAGCTGCTGCTATTATCTCACAGAAAAAAGCCTCTTGAAGCAACATGGATTCATCTCCAATAAATAAATAAATAAGCAGCATTAGGTGGAGGAAGGAATTTTCTCCTCAATAGCATTAGGCAGGATAACAAAGTACTGTGTCAAAGGGCACTGTCCAGTTTTTACTCTCTTGTCTGTTTTCACTGGGCAAAATACTTGCAGGAAAGTGGGGAGAGTGCCATGACATGAAAAAGGCTGCTTCACCTACTGTACTGTGGTCAGCTAAAGCAGAGATGTTCTATAGAGGAACAGCAATGTTTTACAAATTAAATTAAAACTAAGCTGGTGGTACCCAAAACAAGCCATTCAGTTCAACACTAACTGAACAATTGTTCCTACAGGTAGCAGACCTATCTCAAGAGAATTTAGCAGCTGTATAGGCCAACTGTGAATACACCATAAGGTAAGCCGTACAAAGTCAGTGCCAAGGTTGATACTGCTTTTTGTGAGCTTTCAGAATGGAAGCTTTACCTATCAGAGAGGGGCAAATAGATCAAGGAATCATCCAGGTTGTCCTGCATCGGATGGTGGGTCTCACTATGAATAGCAGCTTTGTGCTTGTTTGCAGCATAGGGGACTTGAGTATCATTGAACCTAGTGCCAAAATTAATTTCCTGTTCATATGGTCATAAGCCTATAGAAATGTAAATCAGATAATGTTTTGATGATCAGCTGATCAGAGCTTGATTTACTCTGTGAATAAATGCTCTTCGCTCCCCCTTTTGTACTCAGTAGGCTAATACATTTTAATTCTGTAAAAATACAATTCTTCGTTGGATTAACAAGTCTATTAACAGTGGTTTAAAACCTGGGAAAGGATAATGCTCATGTGTGTTCTGTGCCGTATTTACAAATACATGCAGGCTAAAGAATGAACAGCATGTATCCACTTACAAACAATCATGGCAAGATTAGCAGCTGCACAGTTAATTTCTCTGTGATTATGGATTTGCTCTCATCAAAGAAAGCAAGTTTTGACAAAGGATGACTTCCAAATATCAATTTAATTTCCTTTGATTTTTTCCCCAATAGTAATTAAGTAAAACAAAACAAAAAACCTACTTCCCAAAACCCAAAACTCTTTTCAGTAAAAAAACCCCACCTTTGTTTCAGTCAAATAAAAAAGGGCTTGTGATAGAAAAAATAAGATGAACACTTGACCTATGTTGAGTAGGAAGAGGCTAAGGCAAATGACCACATCTGCCAGTTGTCAGGCCAGCAACTGTGGCACTGGCCAGTTTTTCGTGGTGCCAGAGCTGTGGGGTGGGGCTCCAGCACGTGTCTCTGAGCAGTCCCTACACTGCCTCAGAAGAGGTGCTGGCTTGGACACACACACAGAGACAGAAATGAGATCTGCAAACTGGGGGAACTAAACCAACCGTAAGACCTTCTGCCAGTCCCAGAGCAGTGTAGCCCCTGAGCTTGGCTTGCAGTGGCTCAACAAGAGTATCTGCCAGGTAAAGTGAGATCATTCTAGACCCAGAGAGCCAAGAGGAAAATTCACAGAAAGTACACAAACAAAACTTACCATGGGTTCTTGGAGATAGGCCTTTACTGCACAAGGGAGAGATAGCTGGTAGTCCTGCCAAGCAATCTTTAGCTGGGGAGCAGCTTGGATTTTGGGTGGATTTTTGGCAGCATCACCAGTCATTACCAGCATTAGAATGCAATTGTGCCTGAAATACTTTGCCAATTCTTTTTCCCCACTTGTATTTTGAATAGCTGATACTATCAAGTAACTGGTTTAAAAGATACTGAAACTACTAAATCTGACAATTAACTATAATAATATATATATATATATATATACAAAACCCAGCTATTAATTCAAAGTAAACTTATGAACTTAAAATAATGTTGCTGAGCATTTTAGGCAGTTTTCCAAGGTCCCTATTATGCTGACGTTATCCAACAAAGGAGCAGTGAAGTCTGCCAAGCTGCAGCCTGGGATGAACACAGTTAGAAAGAGCTTGTACACTTTCTGCCCATACCTAATTCAAAGGTCTAAGTCATTTCAAATGAGATGAGACTACAAAAATCTCATCTTCAAATTGGAGGAAAAAAATATGCCTAAATTCCATCTATTTTCCTTACCACCATCACTGCTTTGAAAATGCAAGTACTGACAATTTTAGGAGACCCAGCATCAGCAATAGAGAATAAACATCCTGCTTGTTACAGGTATTTTCAGTGCTATCAATTTGATTTATCCCAAATAGGGCTGGAAGAGGAGACATCAAAAAGAGCAAGATGTACACTCCATCACTCCTTGCTTCGCTGACCCCACTTCAGCCATCTCAGAGTTATTTGCAGCAATGCTTCAAGTATGTTCCTCAGACAGATGAGCACTCTGGGCCAGGTTGAATAAGGATGTACCTTGGTTAAAATCACTTATTATTCTTTCCTGAAAGCAAGGCAGCCACAGCCCTGCATTTTGAGACAAAGCACTCCCATGTAAGGGGTGTGTATAAAATGAGCAACTATGTTTGCTGTTGCTGTTCGAGATGGGAAATAACTTGAATAATAAAAACTGTTCTGGTGCAGGAAACTCCCTCATTTTTAGAAATACCAGCCCCCACCTAAAAGGAAGAAAACTAGATATTCCTCCTCCTAAAGAGTCTCAAATGAACAATTACTGTATTTTAAACATTAGCTTTGGGTGAATCCAGCTAAGAGAGCTTGGGGCAAGAGCAGAGTCTCCCATCACACGGGCAGCACCTCAGTCTGCTCCTGTGCTGGAACTGGCTGTTACTGCACAGGTCTGGACACACTCTCAGAGCACAGCAGTGTGATAAAACTCAACACACACAAAGCATGTCAGCAAGTTTATTACGGCCAGAAAGCCTGGTGTTTTAAGCTGGTCCTGTAGCCTTTTTACCACTGTGACAATAAGGGAAATAGGAGAACAAGCTGCCAAATAGAATTAAAACAGTAATGTTGATATGTCAAAGCTCTTAGAACTTCACAAGAAGGAATTTAACAGAAAACCTAATGGGCCCAAACCACTCCACATAAATATGCCTCCAGCCCATGACATGAGCCTGGAGCCACAAGGTTGAACATCTTCCAGCACTGCAGAATCCCTAGGGATTCAAGCTGAGTGCACCAAGACAAGACAGCAGATTCAAAATTTCTGAAAACCTGAAATCTACATCCAAGGCAAAAATGTATCCAAGGAACAGCCTTACATAAACAAGCAGTAGTAAGACTGAGGATTTGGTTCTCAGCACTGTAGGCATGTCAAAGAACCCACCCAAACAGGATAAGCTGTCGCAGTAGCTGTGTGTAACACATGCAGCCATAGATACCCACACAAACTACGCCTGCATGCCAGCAGTAGCCAGCTAGGAATTTAGGCCTTGAGATATTTAGGCCTTATCTGGACACATAAGCAGACATGGAAGGCACAAGTTATGGTTTACCTTGCGATTTTTCAAATTCTACAACAGAAAAGGCAGTGAATAAATTCAGTTCACCTTTCCCCGCCCCCTAAAACAATCTTTTGATAAGACTATATATTAGGCACTTTAGTTCCATGGCTCATCACTGTAAGAAAGAAGGCAAAGAAAACTAACTTGGAAGATACTCATCCACATCATTAGAATTATTAGTACAAATTTGTCTCAAAGTAGGATAATCATCCGAAGTTTCTTCTTAAAAAAGGGAATGATGTAAGACACCAGATATACACCATGTACATGTATCATAGCAAGAGACAGACATTTTCCAGTATGATCACACAGATTGCCATTAGAAAACCAACAAAAACCCACCACCCAAGGAAAAAACCCCAAACCAACACCCCACCAAAACAAAGAACCCACCACTGCAGATTAGCCAAACCTTGCAACTTACATGTCCTCAACAGTAATGTCCTTCAGTATTTGGCAATAATCCACATTCCACACTGCCTGATCATCCCAGACCTTAGAAGCCAGCAGAATAGCTCCTAGGACTATCCTCTTCCAGTTACTAGGGCATATGTCAATCTCTGCATAGGTTAAAAGCCTTTCCAAATAAACCTATAGAAAGAAGGAGGAAAAGAAAACCAACAAAACTCCCACAATTGTATAAGATTGTATAATTAAGACCTGAAGCTGAGTTCTGAGCAGCAAACATGCCTACTTATTACCATTAATTGTGTCCAAAAAAGTATTAAAATAAAAAATATATTACTACTTACATTTAAGAATCCAAATTTTCAGTAGTTACAGGTTCCATTTTTTATTATAACACAAGCACTGGACCACCAGGGTATACAGTAAAGATAGTGAAGTATCAGTTCTGTTTGTTTCCATCAGCATTGCTTTGTGCCACTGAGTCACACATCACTGACAGGTTCTGATTAGGGCCTATGTGGGATCACTCAGCATCACATTAGCCTTTCAGCATGGCTAAGGTTCAGCACTTGTAGCTTAACAGGAAGTGCTGAAACCTGCACTGTGACCTCCACTGATGGGACAAACCTGTGTTAATCCCTATCTTTCAGAATTAAAGGTGTTCTAGTGCCGTTTATCTTTTACCCTGTAAAGAACTGACTTCAATCCCTTCCCTACATCACCAACTGCTTAGATAGTGAAAGACAGCCAAGTCCAAACATGTGTCTTGGTCTTTTACTCCCATGAAATTTCAAACCAACTCTTGGATGTCAAATCTGTCCCTTCCTTCAAAGTTTCCTACTATTTCACACTCCTAGTATGAGCCATATAATCTGTAATTTGCACATTCAAATTTGAATCTAGACTGTCTTTAATATTCTATTCCCTCACCTAAGTCCAAGGTTCTAAAGAAACCTCAGATAAACTTGTTGATGCAGGAAGCTGCACCTACTAAGGTCTAAGGGCAGGATTAATCTTTGTCACTGGGATCTCCCCACACTTTCTTACCATTCTTTGCTGTTAGCCTCAAATGGCCTAAAGGTGTTCCTATAATAATAGGGCCATCTAGTGGTAAAATCCACTTTAAAAACGAATTCCATATTTTGTAAATACTTCATCTAATTTGCCCAGGGTTAGCTGCCATCTTGTTCTGTTTAAAACTGCTTGCCTGTCTTTGGAAAGGCAAAACCTAAAAACTTGCAGGGTCTCAATAGCTCTAATATCCAGCCTTTTTAATTACTCATTTCTGTATTAAATGAAGTCCTTCAAGATAGGTTTGCCTAATTGCTACAGTGTTTTTTTCACAGTTCTGCTCTCCTTTCATACTGTTTTTCAGAAAGTAGCCACAGTGAAGACTGAAGTCTAGTGTGCAACAAAGTGCAGTTTGAGAGATTAATGTAGCGATTATATATGTTGTGGGGGTTTTTAATTTCTCTTCATATATATATATATAAAATGAATTGTGTTGACATTTTTTTATATCCGTCATGCTGTCTGAAATCAAACAACAAATTGTAATGAGATTATTATCTTAATATGGATCTTGAGTTCTAAGTATCTCCATGTCACCTCAAGAAAAAAGTTGTAACCTCTTTGGTTTAATAAAAAACAAAAGTTTGGTAGAAAGGTGGCAATGACTGAAGGACATAATAATGATAAAGTTCATCTCCTAGAGTTCCTACAGGATAGATCCTTGACCCCTTAAGGCAGTAGTACCTGCACTGTTCTGGTTAATACGAACTCAAAACTCACACCTTCCCCTCCCTATAATTGAAATAAAAGATATCTGTCTCAGATCTTATTAAATCCTGCTGTTCAGAGTGTCCTGCTGCTCTGCCCTTCTCAAGCCTCTTCAGCAAGTTATATATTATGAAATAAAGAGTTTTTTGATTGGACAGGTAATTAAGCATTACATATTCATATAAAGAAAAGGTAAGTTCCTTTTCAGTTAATAAATTCTGTGACTACTGAGAAATCTCTAATGAACTCACTTGTGCTGTGTCTTCATTAACGGTGTTTCTTGGAACACTACATATAACTATTAAAATGTCAGTCCAGCCCAGTTCCCTTATTGAGGAGGGGAGGGAAAGCCTTCCAAAAGCTCAAGTTTCAGAAAGGAGGCGTCTCTTACCAGTGTCACTATCGCACATTCAGCTGTCAGCTGTGCGGCACTGAAAAGCGTCCGAACAAACCGGTAGATGTGCTTGTGATCAGGGTCATGCTTGTAGTAGTCATCAGGAACTTCCTCCCGCTGAAAGAAAGTTCTCTGAATTACTGAAAATCTCTTGCTTAATACTGGCTCTAAAGAACAGCCACATGTGGTTCCCTCTTCTCACCTTTCCTGCCACAGAGACAGGACAACATTGTACTGACAGAAGAGACAGGACAACATTGTACTGACAGAAGCAGCCTTGCAATATTACAAATATGTTTCGAACAAAACACGCTGGTATATTTCTTTTGAACACTTTTTTGATCTATAAGGCTAGAGAAATAGCATGAACTACCATTATTATTGCAGGTGTTAACTACTGTCCAGGGAACATTTTACAGAAAAGGAGATGTAAAAAAAAAAAAAAGTTTTCTCCCTGCCAGAAAACCACACACCAAGGAAACACTGGCTCTTCAAAAGGCCAAGTTAAGAGACTTCACAAGATTCCTCTTCCAGCTGAGGAAGAGCTGAAGAAGACATGGCCATAATTCTGTAACAGGTAGAACAGGTAGGTAATTTACACTGTCTTCATAAGACTCATTCTTGAGAGACTCCAGCAGGACCACAAAACTAATGAACAGCTGGATTTAACTTTGACACTATGCTAAACTGTTTTTAAATACAGGGCTCAAGAAAAGCTCAGAAATAAACAGGCTATAAAATCAATCCTCAAATGAGTGTTTGAGAGACATTTTGATATTCAGCACTTTTCCTGGAGGAATGAAACTTCAAGAGCTCCAACTCTGCATGCTGGTTCTGCAAGACTGATACTGAGTCCAAGACAGACCTTCAACATGGTAAAGACAGCAGCTGAGAACATCATACCTGCTTGCCATTAAACAGGTACCTAGTTGCAAGGCAAGCAAGGCAACAATCATTTTCGTGTAGTTCTGTAGTTTAAAATAGCCAGGTTGCAGTGTCAAGCAAAATGCACAGGTAAGTTAACTCTGTACCCGCCTCCCACCTTCTAATACACCACTGCAACATCAGAAATCACAGGAGCAGGATCCCTCTGGCATAATTCCTGTGCTACAACTGGGACAACAGCACATCTGGAAGTACATTTTTGCTGACTGAACTGAGGAGGAAGGCACTGAGACTGGTATTTGTGACTAAACCCCATGATACTGGTAACTGGGTCACATCAGGGTCAAGTTTGGACTCCTTGTGACTGCATCTTTGGAAGACAAGGTGTTCAGAGATTTTTTCCAGCTAATTAACCTTTTTAAAGGAACAGTAAGTACCCAGCCAAAACTCCATTGCTATAGAAACTAATAAGCCATCTGTGCCTTTCCCCTCAGAAGTATGACAATCAGCCATAACTATTTCTGTCTGTATGCTGCAGTAAGACAGAAGAGACCTTCAAGTGTTCCCTAAAGGAAACAATGATTTTCCTCTCATTAAATAGGAGCTAGGCTATATGAAGAGATCAAAGGATGTCAGGTTGTTAAATAAAGAAATTGACTGATCAAGTGGAGTTCATCTTCACATGACTAATTTGCAGTGGGAAACAACAGATTCAGGCATTTAAACAAGTTCTGGACTACGCTTCTACCTTTGAAGTGCTACAGTCCATACAAAAAATCTTTGATATAGCAGCTCTTGTCCTGAAGTGCTGGGTGTTTTTTTAATAATTAAGTAAAGAGTTCCATTTATTCAACTGTACAATTCCTAGCAGAATGGATCATGTTTAGAGATTTTAACAAACTTAAAATACTACATTGTTTATTAAAAACTGTTTGTTAACAAGTCAAATCCATGAGATAGTTGAACTGCATTCACTCAGATAAGTCCCAGAGGAAACTGAATTTTTAATGCCACTAAAGCTTTGTGAAATTAATTTCAAATAAAAACCAAAGATTTGTAGGGCAGCCCTGTTCCATTCCTGAGTTTGCCTGTCTTAAAGTTTTGCATCTTAGAGGTTGTCTAAAAAGGTGTACCAGGACATTAAAATCACCAGCTCAATTGCTCCAAGCTGTTACTGCAAGAAGCCTTAAGCATATTTGCTTTAATATGTTGCCTTTCAGGTGTTTCAAAGGCCAAACTCACTGTTGCCTACATCATTGGATGCTTTACAGATGTTCTCCTCTTTGCAGTCATTTAAATGGTTAGGCACAAACCTACTAACCGTGTCTTCCTGAAGAAATAGGAGAGGCTTACAGTAGTGTTCCAGAGAGGAAGCAAAGGCACAGACAAGAAACTTCAGATATGGCAGATGGAAGAATTGGGCACGTGCTGCTTTCCACTTACAGTCAAAGCACATCAAACTTACTTGGCAACATTTAGAAAGAATGGATTGTGTTCATGATTAGCTGATACTGAAAGTCACTGTTTGCACTGTATATTATATACCTATAAAGACACAACTGAAGTTCAATTTGATTGTGACCTGTTGCTAATACATTTTTCTGACATACACAATACAAATCAAGATGTATACTGAGGCATATTCAGAGGACCAGGATGTTACACTTACTGTGAGAGGATGAGATTTTTCATCAAAAATATCCAATGATCTGTCAGAATCTCTACAAAACAAAAATCTCTGGGTTAGCAACAAGAGTTAATTTGTAATGCTATGCTCTACTAAAAACTACTGTTCACAAAAGAGGATAAAGGGACTTATTTTAAAATTCAGCTTTCCCTAGAATACAGTATGTTTGCAAATACCATATTTTTGCCAAGCATTTCATGATGAGACCTTACTAATGAGTATTTAAGATGCTAATCAATGAATAGCTAGCCATGTTCTTGCATTATGCTTAGTACAATTCTCCCTTAAAATGTGAAACTGTCTCATTAACAGAATTTACTTCAAAAAGTCAGCGATAATTCTGAAGTATGTGCTGTAATTATCCATAATGGCAAGGGTTATTCGTGCACGGGACAGTGCTCCTTCACCCATCAAAACTAATCTGTACCTCTGTATTCAGGAAAAGCTACACAAAGTCCAAAGGCTGATTTGAGTTATGTGTGGTTTCCTCACTCCATTTTGACGGGTGTATGGGTGTCCCCTCATGGTTTTATGTGCTGTTGGATGGGTGTAATACTGACCCTTCCATGGCAGCTCAAGAGGGGGTGCCAAGAGGAAGCAGATGCAGCACACATGCAATTTTTTTTACCCTCTTTAAGTTTCACCAGCAGTTACTGAAGTGACCAAGAGCATACTTGACTCAATGACCTTAGAGGTTTTTTCCAGCTTTAATGATTCTACAATTTTGTGCCCCTGGATCAAAAAGAAAGTTGTTTTATTTCAGCACAAAGAGTTGACTCACCTGTTCTTTATATGATAGAATATTGCTAATGTTACACTAAAAAAGAGAAAGAAAAAGAAAGATTTAGCAAAGCATATTCCAGCAAAAGCTGCATTCAGGGCAAAATGTTATTAATCCATTTTGTACGGACTTCTTTTCACATTCTCAAGTATTCTGTGTCTCATTTGTGATGTTTTAACTGGAAAGAAATTAGCCAAATCAAATTTGCTAGCCAAACTATATTCAATGTACAGATATTTGTGCAACAAAATAAATGTTAAGTGACACTTTAAACATATACCTTCATTTCCTGATTATGTGATATTAAGGGAAAAGGTGGAGTACTCCCAACTAAAATATAAGTTCTACTTGATTTTACATATACTGTTGTAGAGATTCTGCTGATCTTTTAACTCTGTATGCTTGGCTGTGTAATTTAGGCTGTGTAATTTGTCTAAAAAAAAAGAAAAATAACGATGATACTACGCCAGCCTAATCCAAGGAGTGGACAAGACCAGATTTTAGTCTTTGCTAAATGAGGCAATAGGTTTCACATCCTAATGTTCCTCTACTGCGGCCAAATTTGAGGTTCTTTACTGGTGGTGACAAGAGCAAACACTGCCCATCCCAGGAATTTACCCCAGGAAAGCTCTGGTCTGATGTCAACTGTACACCACTTCAAAATGGCACAAGTATAAACGTTAAGGTTTTTGCTTCTCTAGAAAAGGAGAAGTGACATCCTAGATACCTTTGTTTAAAATCAGATTTTAAAGTGATGAAACAACTTAGACATTTCTAAACTCTACTACACTGTTAAAACAGTAAAGCCTTCTGGGACTCAATCTACTCAGCCTTCCTTTCACCTCAAGCATGGCAAAACTCTTCTCAATTCTCAGCTGGTATCTAAGTGCAAACAACTGCCTTTCTGGTACCTGGAAGAACAGGTCAAACAGCCATTTACATTGAAGAACCAAGGTGACTACGTAATTATCACCTACCCAGAGTAACAAATGCATAAAGAAAAGGCAGAAAGACTAGAACTAAAATCCAAGTCAGTCACACGCTGTTTTCCACAACTAGAGGGCAGACTAACACCACTGGCAAGCGGCAAACAGTCCTGCAACTTTTCCTACAACTCCATACACAACCCATTTGAAGTTTACCCAGATCGAGAATTTCTGGATTTGGCTTTCAATATGAACTGAACTCCCCACCCCAACACGTACTTTTAAACCCAAAATGCTGACACACTTCTGCACTGCCTCCATTGCACAATGACAGCTACTTTGAAATACAACAGTAATTAGCTCTAACTAAATCATAAGCTCACTCCAGCAGTAGTAATTACTAGACTTCTACATCACCAACTTGAAAAAGCAGTGCTGCTTTCTTCATTCAAGTGTGCGACTGGTCTTGGAACAGACAAGGCCCCCACAAAATCCTAAATAAACCTTACAATGCCACTCAGCCCCCTGTTGATGACAGATGGTTCTTACCACTTTATTGTGCTTCTAAGGTTAGGCTGACTGACGGTGCTGTCATCTATAAATATTGTTGAGCATGAACTGTATTTTTTCGTAAGCTGCCCAGGAGAAACCTTGGGGGAGAAAAAAAAGAACAAAAGAACTGAAATACACTCAAGAAGAGGGATTCTGTAAGCTTTGGTTTACCACACTGAACACTGGCTTAACACCTCAGGTGGTTACTGCACAGGAAGTGTTTGCAGATGATTGCTGCTGCAATGTAACCTACCCTATATCCATCTAGTTCCTTTGTGTAAGACAGGTTTATAAATCATCCCCTGTAATATAAAACATGATGTTTTTAGGGAAGTAATTTTCATCAGAAACAGCTGCAGCTAAAGCAGCAAGTGCTCTGATCTTCTCAGTTCTCTCTCATTCCATTCTTTTCAGTTTGTGATTCAGTCTTCCCTCTGTGATGCGCTTTATTAATCATCATCTCCCTGCTTTTATATCTCATACCATTACAGTTTATGGTTATCCAGCATTGCTCCCTGTAAAGAGAGTTTCGCATTTGAGGTTTTGTCAGTTTAGGAAAAAAAAGAAACCTCTTTCTAACATTGCTCACTTCACACATGCCCCATTTAGCACCTGGAATGTGGAGATAGAGTACTGCTATCATCCTTACTTTTACTATTATTCTTTTGACCTAGCAATATGCTCTAGCATCCATCCTAATCCTGGACATTACATACTGTAAGAAATCTTCCTCTATAACCTTCAGCCAGGCTTCCCCGAGGATTTTTTGAGAATGCCTTGCACTAGAGATAGGACATCATAACTGAGGGAGGAATTTTAATCAAACGATTCAAGATTCATTCGTTTTTGCCAGCATTTTTTTAAGTGCCTTGTCTAAAACTTGAAAGTCTTCCACACAAAAACGTTGGCACCCTTCACAATTCAATATCTGCCTGGGAATATCTGCCATTCCAGCTGAAGTTTGCCAGAAAAACAATCCAATCACACTTCACCTTGGTGCTGGCAGACTAAAGCTGGAACTGTAACAAAAAAAAGAAAGAAAAAAAAAAGGAAGAAGAGTCACCTCCACTCCCTGCATAATCACACTAAACACAACGGACTTGAAATGCCATTACCTTACAAGTATCTTATCAGTGACACTTTTGGCAGACAGTATTTTTTAAGCTTTGTATTAGTAACTTCCATTCTTAGCTTTACTAGTCAATAATTTTGTATCCACTTATTAATGACATTGCATCTTTTTTTGGTTTAGTTTCTTTTTTCTTGAAGTGCCTTCTTTGCAGAAGCTCAGAACATATTTTCAGATTTTAAAACTAGTGGATTATCATTTGTTTATCATGTAGATGATGTTTGTTCACCATTCCCTTCTCATACTGGATACACTTTTTACAATAATAAGTCCTGCAGTACTCAGAGGGTCATTCAAGACTTGCCATCTCAGCTGAGAAATTATTGGAATTTTACTTCTGTTTAAAAAGAATATAGAGTTTGACTTGGATTTTATTCTTTACTGTTCTGATATGCTTAAGACTGATACAACAAAAAAAACCCCAAACATTCTTGTTCTATGCCTGTTTGTTTACTTTTTAGAGACAGGCAAAACAAATTCCGTTTTATTTTGCTAAGGAAGATTTGGTGTAGGACTACAGATCTAGAAATACTGCAGTTGTTTCCTTGGATTTGTCTTTGTCCCAGTATGCTGATATTATCTATACAGAATGTTGTTTACTTACATGATTGATATGGTTACTCTTCCTCTTCTCTCGCACTAGAAAGAAGGAAAAATAAAGTGAACTGAAAGGCTTTTAAAACACAATCCCAATTTACATTCAGTATAGTAATTCTATTTACCTAGTTTTCTAAAGTATGTGAGTGTCAACAGTTTCAAATTTTACTAAGTGTCTGGAACAGTAGTTTGAGGTAAAAATATCAAGTTTTATCAAGCTAGGAAGCTACATACAACTTCCAACTATGACATGTACATTTAGAAACTACTTTCCATCACACTCAGGGAAAAAATGTCTCAGCTTTGAAAGATGTTGTGTATCATGAAAAATGGGATGATTCCAGGTAGTTCAAATCGACAATGTCCAACATCCAACACACAGTAACCAGAAGCAAACCCAGCACACTCTGAACTGCCAAAAACACACAGGGAGCAATGCTGAGGTGCTCAGCATCATTTATGTGTTCTCTCTTCTCCTGTTAGACAGCAGAAGGCAGAAGCATTTCGCACTACAGAAGATGCTGGCACAAGGTATGTGCCTATTTATCATACAACTGCAGCCATGTTATTTGATCATTTTAAACTGTGCTGGTCTTTCAAACAAGATTGCAAGGTTTAAGTTCCAGCTGTGACAGTAGCAGTACAACGGTGCTGTCAGAGGAGAGCTGAGACCTGCACACATGCACAAAGTACACAAATGTGACCAGCCCGGACAGGTGACTTCTCAAAGTTTTAACTTCAGATCATTACCACTCTTGAGCAGGACACATTCTCTTAGAAAGTCTGACATTTAATCTTTTAGCATAAATCAAAGTCATAATCCTGATTAACATCTCAATGAGAGAGAACTTATGGATATTAATTCTACTGTTCT
The DNA here is from genome assembly GCA_013390025.1 of Pitta sordida. Classification (NCBI taxonomy): domain Eukaryota; kingdom Metazoa; phylum Chordata; class Aves; order Passeriformes; family Pittidae; genus Pitta; species Pitta sordida. The sequence goes on from WEKX01019148.1 coordinate 25,527, forward strand.
GTGGAAGGTTAACTAAAGAACAACCAGGGAAATCAGAAAAAATCTTCTGCCCAACTTCTCCATAAAAATCAATTCATCTAACTAAAACAAACTTTAGAGAATAGTTTCATAGTTACTACCTCACCTAGCAGACCATTTTTCTTCACGAACACAAGGCTACACAATTCAATACATTACACTTGAAGAAAACCATATAATGTTTAAGAGCAATACCACCCCCAACAAGCGCATTCATGTGGTCTGAGCATCGTTTGCAGCCAGGCTGAAAGGCTGCGCAGTGAAGCTGCCACGAGAGTGTTCAAAGTCTCTGTCAACTTGTGAGCTGCAACTCCAGCATCATCCATCTAAGAGGTGTTTGAAGTGTGCAGGTCAGAGCCTCTGTCAGAAGACTGACCTCAGAGGCCCTGAGGAAAGAGGTTTCTTCATTTCCTTGGTATCACCTCTCCTGGAGAGCCACGCTAGTGCTTGTTTCCACTGCCCACAGATTATCTGAGCACTGCAAAGTTGATACAACTGACAATTTTACCACTCATCTTAAGACTCTGAGTAGCAGGACAGCAACTGACAGACCTGTCAAAATAATTCTACTTCTCTGTGGCAAAGCTATGCCAAGGTAAAAGACACACTCCAGCTTTCCATCAACACATCCAACCTTCAGTGCAACACTTTCTTAGAAAACCAGTACTTCAAACGAGAACCAGCTATAAAAGAAATAGAAGCATTTTAAAAAGACTATCTTAAACTTTTTTTAGTTGCAACTTCAAAATGTACTATTGTCAGAATTTGTTTTCATTCGTGTGCTATAGAAATGCCGGCACTTTTTAGCAGTATTTTGAAATGCACAAGCTCTAGTAATTGTTCAGAATTGACTTTTATTAAGTAAACACTGGCTCTGAAATGAAATGGAAAAAATCCCAATACATACTTATAATTAAAACCAAGATTCAAGAATAATTATCCTCTGAAACTATTCAAACGGATTAAAACAACAAAAAAGCAACTGATATATATTGATGTCTTAGGCTTATGATTTCTCACAGAACACTGTCCTTTTTATTATGACACTTACTTAAAACAACTTTTAAAACAGCCCCTGGTCACAAAAAACACCCCACCACTGCCTGAAGCTTTCTTCACAGTAGTGAAAAAATCCATGCTCCTTCAGATTACTGGGGATCTCTACTCCAAATTATGATACTTAGGTATTTTGAAGAACAAATCATTGTAAGTATTAAGTAAAATGGCCTACACACACATTTCTGTGTAAATACGTAAATTACCGATGCCTGTGCTTTGAAAGAATTGAAGCACACTGTTCTCGAGCTGTGTAATTAAAACAGGCTTTCATTTTACCAATTTTTCTCCTGCCTTTTGTCAAATTGGAAAAAACTTAGCTTACCATCTGTTTGTGACTTGCTCAGGAAAATTGTGCTTGCTCTGGGATGATCAGATGGATTAGATTCCAAGGCTAAATCTGAAACAAAGGACAAAAGAGGTATGTTTAACAAAAGATGATGATTACTGCCACAATTCCCACCCAAACTTAAAATGCTCAAGCACAGTGATGGAGACAAGATCAAAACTACATAGAACGGGCTGTCTGTCTGAAGCAAAACCTTACTTTTCCCACAATGAATAAAAATGTGACATTTTTGCCCTCTTAAAAAAAGCCTGTGGAATTATTCCTACTGTCATGAACTATGAATTAGCTTATGGGTCCCATGAAAACAAAATCTGTACAGGGGGATCTCAAAAAACACCATGTATCTTCTAAAGTCAGTCTGTGCCCCTGCACGTCTGGGTAGCTGAGTGTGGGGTCTGTGCTCAGCAGAAGGCAGAAATCTAGACTTTATCAAGAGAATAATTAAAAACGCCTCACCAAAACAGTAAAAAAAATAACACTGCTGATCTTTCATTCTGTGCTTTATGTACCAAATAGAGCAGGAAACAATCTCTGTGGTCTTACAAAAGTAACATGTACAGTGCTGATAAATACCGAAACATGGAACTTACACTAAACCATATACAGCTAATATATATTTATTGAAGAACAAAATTACTTTAATCCTTTGCCACAAACCAGTGATGGCATTAGAAGACAATATATTGCTGCCTTAGAGAACTGATCACAAAAGTTTGTTGAAACTCTTTTTTGATGAAATTTTGAGCTGCATTAGCTTTGACAGAAGAAACAGCTGTTCTGAGGCAGTCATGCTGCAGACACACACTGAATTATGTGAACACATGAACAGAGCAACCTAGTACTGTGATCCTGTATGTCCTGGAAAGAGCAAGTTTGCATCCATTTACATCTGTCATTCTGATCTTCCTGTGTGCTACTTGTGCCACACCAACCATACACTGCTCACACCCTTACACGTCAAAGGTGGAATGCCAACGCACTTGCCACACCCCTAAAAGACAAAGTCATCTAAGAATCACCATCAACTTTGAATTTAAAAAAAAACCTGTAAACTTTTATGCACCCAACTAACAGAACTCTGGTTAAACAGTAGCCAAAGCAGGCACAACACGTCTGGCTGCTGGAAGTCTGAACCATGTGAATGTTCGTGCTACTGCACAGCCACATGCGTCATGGAATCGCAGAAGTGGACACGTCCCCAGGACTCCCCATTCCAGATTCCCACTGGTGCAAAACGCTCCTACCCAGAGCTCCATGTTCTCCATGTACTTGCCTTACAATATCACAGACCTTAGTCCAACTGTATTGCTCCAACACTGGTCCAGGATGCAGACCACTGTAATTTTGTATCTCTCCTAAGGCAGCCAATGGCTGCAAAAGCTGTTGAACTGGGAATTTCACCCTTCTCACAAAAAATGCCAGAGTGAGCCACGAAAGCAGACCCATCCTGTGAAGTCTTTAAAAGCCAGTATTTCTATTCTTACCTTACCATGCTCATTCGCAGCACACAGTAAACAGATATTTAATCATAACATTTAATCATGAAGCGAAAACATAAGTTCTGACTTTGAAGCCCTAGAATGGAATCTGCCTTACAGCTCAGACCTCAAGTACCACTAATGCACATTTGATTCCCTGAAGAAAAACAAAAAGGCAATACCAAGCCATACTAGCACATTTTAAGTACCATTTGCAACATCTCAATGAAATACATAGTATAACTTATTCAAAATGTGTCCACAAGTTTGGTAAGTTTCTAACCCTGATTTAGCAAGCTCACTTTTAAGAGACAGTATATAGATTCTAGTGCTAGCTGCATTAACAAAACCAAACAAAAAACCTGACACAAACTGTGATTCAGAAATGGAAGTATTTTGCTAGTCTACCAAATAACTGAGTATCATCAGCATGCAGAACAAGATGCAATATGCAGACTTGAAATACAGATTGTTATCTGCAAGCTATGATGCAGACAAAGCAAGCAACTCAGAAATTATTTATTTACAGTTCAGCAGAACCTTTTAAAGTAACTGGCTAAGCCAAGTTAGAAAGGCCCTCAGAGGTCTGTAGTTCAACCTCTTGCTGAAAAAAGAATCAGCTTTAGGTAGAACATGAGACTGCTCAAGGCTTTACTGAGTCTAGATTTGAACACCCCAATGAAGGTCCACAGAACCTGAATGCTTTTCCCACCAAGGGACACTAGTGCCTGCAAGGCTACGAGACTCACTATGGAATGGTAGGGAAGAGCATGTAGGAGTGCAGAAGACTTGTGTCAGATTTATGGGAAGGCAGCAAAGAAGACTGGGGAGGAACAAGCACAGGAAAACAGAGGGAAAAGGGCTAGTGAATTCTAACTCCTAACAAAGGAGTTCTTGTTTCTCCTTGATGAATTTCAGAGGGTTAGTGCTGGCCCAAACCTCCAGCCTGTCCAGGTCCCTCTGAATAAGCAGCCTCCAGCATATTGACTGTTGCCCAATAGGCTGTCATCTGCAATTTGGGCACACTTCATTGCCTCCTCCAGGTCAATGATAAATGTTAAACCGGACAGATGATTTTTTTTCCCAGGGAAAGAGTACAGGATAACGCTTATCCTCATTCACCTCATTAAAAAATACACTAATATCTTGACTTCCCTAAGGTTTTGATTTACTTTGAAACCAGTTGACTTGTTAAGGTTAACTTCCTACATTGTTTTTTCCTCTTCTTGTGCTCTGCCAGTCCCTATATCCATGTTTTTTGCATGTTAAAAATTAGGCCTAGGGCTAAAAGCACTGCAACTTTTATTCCACATAAGAAGTCTCTGGAATGTCCTCTTATTGTTGCAGACAAGAAGATCCACAGCACTGCAGCACATACTGAGTGACACAGTATTGATGAGGCCACACAAGCCAAACGTGCCCCCCTGAACCAAAAGCACTGAAAGCACAATAGACTTTGATTCCAGTTCCATGGTGGCTCTGCCAGACCCAAGGTGCTTTCTGCTGGACAAAGTCAGGTGTATTAGCACCTACAGCACATAAAATCCACAACTTAGATTATTCAAACAGAGTTAAGGTCCTAATAAAGTCCAAGAAACATTGAGCAGCCCCCGGGACAGGACCCCACCTGAAGTGATCAAGACCAGCCGTAGCTGTGCTTCTTATCCCTGTCAACCTTGGCATTAGCAGAAAAAGTGCAACTGTTTTGTCTTTCAAGAGACTGTGAAGATAGAAAGATGCATTTAGTAGACCACCTCTCTGTAGCTTTCCCCTTCTAAGCAGACATTTTAACCATCCTGTCCACACTGTTATCCCTGGACAATGATTTTTTTTAAGCAATGGAAAGACTCATTAAGTGATTTGTTCAACGTTGCCAGTGCTGCTCATGAAATACCAAAAAGCAACAGCAATACAGCTGATGAAGGAAGCATAAGGCAAGAGGTAGATAAGGACGTGAGCAGGGGTAATGGGAAACAGCAAAAGAAAAGCCAGAGGAAGAGATAAATCAGTCTGCAAACAATCTGACTCACAACCAAGTGTGACTCCTAATACTTTATCCTGGTAGCACTTAATATCTAGCCCTGAAAATAAGGGCAAGTCTTGATTAGGAGCTGCATCACAAGACGTATGACAAAGCTCAAGCTTCACAGAAAGTCAACAAAAGAAAAAAAAAGAAAGAAAAAAAGAAAAGCTTTTAGGCCATAGGATAAACAGAAATAATTAGAATAATTAAGATTATTAGAATAATAGAATAATTAGAATTAATAATAATAATATTAATAATTAGAATTAGAATTAAAACATGCAAAGAATAAGAATGAGAGAACAGAAGGAACCAACAGGACAATATAAAAAGCATGAAAACAACTCTGGAACATTTTTGTTCTGGAGGCTACCAACTCAACAGAAGTCAAAACACACTTTCTACCCGACTCCTACTTACTGATAAAGCGGTGAGAATGCAAGATTCCCACCAGAAATTAAGTCCATGGGAGCAGCACAGCAACATTACCACACAAGCCCTTCACCTCTCTTGAGAGCAGCGTATTAAAACCTGTATCTCTCAGTGCCACTTACTCACATGTAACACCAGGCTTTCCAGATCAACCCTGTCTCCAGCTGGAGCAGAGAAAAGCCTGAACTTGCTTCGCTCACTCTCACTTTGAGGAATGCCTTGCAGCTTGCTTGCCCTTCCGACAATCTCAGCCACCTCTGCTGCTGCCAGTGCGCACAGTGCCCCACAGGGCAGATCACGTTACTTTTAAAAGCAATCCTCTGCCCCCAGCTCAAGATCTTATGTCCTTTACTCAACACAAAATCTGCATAGCACTTTACTTTTACTCATCTGTGCCATATAAGGATGTTTAGGAATTTATAATGTTCACTACTTATCTACTGGTTTACACATCTCCACGGGTGACTTCTAACTATTACAAACACATTTTTTGCATTCTGCTGCATTATTATCCCATGAATAAAGCTGACAGTCAAAGATGTCACTAAGGAGCAGCCCTCTGACAATTTCACTACTTTAGAACAATAAACTTGTTCTAAGATGCAATTCCTTTGATAGCTTTAGCCCCATCCTCTGCTTGACTAGACAGCAGTAACATTTTAATACAGCACACATTTAAAGCATTAAATGATAAAATCATCTCTTTGTTGTAAAATTTAAGTTTCCTCACTCACTCAGTGGGTTACTAGCTAGAATGCTTGGGTTTCCCTTGTATCTCATTATCTTACAGTTTGAAATGTGCAAGTCACTTTACACTCCCTATAAAGATGTAAACATTATAACAAATTATACTATGAAATTTGCCAACCCATTTTAGAAAGTTTGTTATTCCTAACAATAACTTCATACAAAATTACTTGTTCTTCAAATTATGTTATTCTAATTCTATTCCCAAAAAACTTATAGAAAAGTTACAAGTCTGGTTTCTAAATTGAACCTGATTTGTTTATTTGTCCCAGCCACACCACAGAACCCAGCACACACAGGCTGTTTTCCATTTGCCTTCTCCTGTCAGGTCCTCAGTTAGAACCACTCTCATTGTTAAAAGACTATTTCTAAATATCGTGAATTTACCCAATACATCCTGAAGGATGTTTTACATCTATTTAAAGTCTGTCAGTCTGTCAGTCGATCTTCATGGCACTACTACAGGACCAGGAAGATTGTTACCAACACGCAGCATATATCTAAGTGCACTCTGATGTTTTAGAAGGATGCAGAAATTACTTCAGTATACAACAAGCTCTCTCAAGTAAAAAGGAATGATTTGCTCTTTTACACCACGCTCCAGAGTTGGACTGGTTCAACAAGAATCAGAAGAATTTAGAAAGCAAAAATGTAGATCATCTAACAAATACTGTGAACTACCCAGGGTTTAGGTTATCTATTAAGTTCTGTGGTTTAAAAAAAAAAAATCAATACATTATTAATACATGTTCACTCATTTCTGAAAGTGCAGGAGGATCCACTCCACTATATTCGGCCTCCACAGGGCATTCCAGGATGATCCTATTGCACCTATTCCCAGCCCCTGCTGGGGAAACATGGCCAAGAGATCTGTTCCACCCAGCACACACCCAGCCTTTCCGGGATTGCAGACAAGGAAGCTTCCACGTGTTTTGTGATGTACCTGCCAGGGTTATAAGCACTTCTACAGATTTTAGCAAGCCAGGGTATCAGGAGCGCCCCAAATTCCACAGAGAAAGCAGAACAAGTTAAAATGGTGGCAAACAAGATGCCCCTTGGATTTTATCTTGGAACTACGTAGAAGGAAAGCTCACAAGATAAATCTTGGAAGTAACGTTTTGTTAGAGATGTGTTCCTTTACTGCATTTAATGTAGGACCATTTAAAGGACAAAGAACTAGTTCCATGCTGTCCACTTTCTACTCCCCACACTGACTTTCACACAAAACACAATTCACTACCATCAGAAGCTAAGGTAGAACTCCACAGCTCTGATTTTTTAACTTTTATCAAAGTTAACAGTGTCATCAAAATTTGTGCCATTTTAGGCATGAGTTCACACACAGTCACTCTTTACAGTGGCTTTGTGGATTCTCACCTTACTTGAGGTTCCTTCTATAAAAGAAAAGTATGTGCATAACAAAACAGGTCCAACAATTTTACAGAAAAGTTTTTTTGGTCTTTGAAAGATACTGGCATTCAACAGTTTATTATTTGAGCCTGACTGACACATTTGATAACAAGCCAGTGTTAATTTTCACACTGGAAAATAATCAACCACTATGTTTGATTACTGCAATGATTCTAGACCCTTTCAGAACTCCAAACTGAAGCAAAGCTGTGCTATACACAAACAGCTCATCAAACACTGCAGAATGCTACCTGGCTGACAGGGGGATTTTTGTGTAAGCTGTTAAGGTAATCCTGGTATTTGCATCACCTGCAATTATGATATTCAGTTTTATTCATCTGGCTTTACTACAAATTTAAATAAATAGCACTGATATTTTTTAAGTCAGTAGCATCCTCATTTGTCCCTTGAAATCAAAACATTCAGAGTTTTCTTTTGAAAGCATTATTTCTCTAATGAATGACATAAAAGTACACATTCAAACTCTAACTGTAATGAAGAAAAAATTAACAGATTTATAAATCTCAACATGAGCTTGCTGCCAAGGATCTACAGATGCAAGGTCTGGGTTCTCAATGTTTGGTAGAATCTTCCTCCTGCCTCCCCACAGTCCCTTCTTCCTTCTCACTGTATGTGGAAGAAACATTGTTAGAAATGTTAATTTAGTGTGCAACGTGAATCTGGGAGGAGTAGGGTTTTGTGTTTTGTTGGCAGTGCAAGAGTTCATTCCCCTATTAGTCAGCTTTTTGGTATGACCTCACCACACTGATCACGCTTGAGAACAGCTACTACTTCTAGCCACAGAACTTCTATTGTTCTACAACATCTACTCTGGCAGGTAGAAGGAAAACAGCAAATCTCCTAAAGAAAGCCAGAGGAGGAAAAGGATCCTAGAGATAAGTTACATGGAAACAGTTTAAAAAAAAAAAGTCAAGATGAAAATTAATTCCGTTTCCTTAGCTCTGTAAGTTTCATCAAAACCCTTAGGTTAGCCATGTATTTCCTTTCCATATTTCCCATTTTATGAAAATCTCTCAGTTATAATAGCTGTTATATTGGAAGCCTGAAACAACACAGAAAAACAAATCAGTCTCCCTCCATATGAACTTCATACATGTATGTTGAGTATCAAGCATTTCTAAAAACCTAAGGCTTACACAAACTTCCTCGCTGCAGGGGTCTCCAAGACTTAGTGAAGAGAAAAAAGGATAGAGGATTCCTTAGTTGCCAGCAGTATCCAGGCTTAAGAACAGAAATAAAAATAATCTACTACAGCAATGAGTTATTTTATTTCCAATTCCTAAATCTGTAGATCAATTTCATTGCTGTTTCTGAACTCAGGGATTCAGTCATATCCATACCCCAAGTACTTCACAGATCATTTCTGAAGGCCATCACATCAGGCTTCTTAAGACAATAACACAGAAAACAGAAAGTCAGTCATGAATTTCATGTTTGCCAAGATCACAGATTATCTGTAACTGCTACAAATACCTCCGTAATGAATGTCTAGTCAGTTTTAGAAAAGAGATATTGACAGTTATGGGAAGAGTAAGTTAGGTGAAAAACTTGGTGACTACAAGGAATACATACTCAAAAAGGCAGCAGAGCATCATTTGGTTTTCAGACCCAACTGTATCGTGGACAATGGTATTTGTCAGCCTATGCAGCTACAGATCTTCAAATAGAGAGGCACAAAAAACCAACACAAAATGGTTAAAGCCTTTCCCATGATGAATCTGCTAGCATCAAAAAGCTGATTACTTGCACCAAAGTGTTTTAACTTACTAACTCTTTAACTAGGATTTAAAAAAAAAAAAACAACCCAGAAATTTGGGAAAAAAAGAGCCACAAGAGAGAAAAAACACCCACCCACATGCTTGAAGCTGAAATTATGTAAGAGGAACAAATGAACAGTATTTAGACCTTCTGCAAGGAGGTTTACAGACAAGCTGTTACCGAAACCAGATCACAGACAATCAATACACCCAAGTATCTGCTCATCTTCAACACTGTTTAATAACTGCAGCATTCAGGCAACCTGAAGCTTCCCCTTCAGCATGGCACAGCCTCTAGGGAACGAGTGGGCTGTTGAAACAGGAAATATAGGCTCACAGGTGCTTCAAGAGTTAACTCCAGACACTAGTCTGCGCCTGTTCAGGTAAATCTCACTTACTCCATCTCTATTAACTCTCCTCCTCAAAGTCCACTTCCATTTGCTTTCCCATCTAACCTCTGTGTGATGATGACATCCCACTTCACTCCATTCTTGACCCCATTTGCTGTTCCCTCTCATCTCTGACTGTCTTTTCCTCTGTCATTTTCCACCCCCATTATTCAGATGAGGGTACCAGGTCACTGTATCCCACCACCTCAGTAGGTCAATACTCTTCCCCTTGGTTCAAGGGAACCTGGCAAACCTCTCCTCAGAACTGCTGGGCACAGTAAACAGCAGTGGTGGAGGGAGATAATGTTTTCAAGTACAAGTGAGAAACGTCTGCCAAGCAACGTCTCATTCTAATTTTATCCAAGGATCAAAGAATTTATGAGAAAAATAGATCTATGTTTAAACAGGGATCTGGTAAGAAAGTGTCAGCCATAAGAAGTTCTTCCCCCAAAAACCAGAAAAAAAATCAAAGGGGAATAAAACCCAAACAACAACCCCCCCCCAAATAAAGATTAGCAGACACTCACTGGGGGAGGAACCCAAACAACCAAACCCCAGAACCCAGTAATCACCACAGCCTAAGAGATACACAAAGATCAAAGAGCTACCATTCCTCAAACTAGATAGGAAAGCCTATTTGGTCAATTCAAACTGTGTTGGACTGTTGCATGTTCAAAGAAAGAACACTCAGTGCTCAGTTGAAGAGTCAACTGGCTGCTTTAGTTCATGTTAGCCTTTGATATTCAATATTAGCAGTAGGCATGAACCTGTTTGGAAGAATCTACTGTTTTCAAAGTTATGTTTATTCCTGTTTACTTAATACAACTTGGCTTAGCATATCAAACCACAAAGACAGGCTTTTTTCTTATTCTGAAAAAGCATGCACTGAACAGGTTATGACTCAGATCTTGAGGACCACACAATATATGGTCATCCTTTAAACTCTAAGTAGTGGATCTGACAAACTTGTCCCACTTGAATAACTTTTGTTGAAACATTACATTTTCATTTCACTTACCACTCATTTTGGTCTTACATAAATACCACTTCTTAATCTGCCCATTTTAAGAAAGTGAGATTTTTCTAGTGTAATTCTGATCTGATACAGACAATCTAAGCAGTGATGACCACAAAGCGGTGCCTGGTAAGTACTGTGCCAGAGAAGCTACAGAATAATCTTCACTTAAGAGCACAAATCTGCAAGGACTACATTCCACTTGCTATGAAAAAGCAACGCAAAGCTATGAAACAACACAAAACAAAAAGTCCAAGCTCAGTTGGTAACTTCTGCATTGCTGATACAATCAAAACATTCAATTTTAGCAAAACAAGTGCAAAAGTACTATGACAGACTTAAGAACAACAAACAACTTAGAGGTAGACATTTAAGGAATGAAGCATCTCCATCACATTGAGACACTACCTCTCTGATATATTTAGCTGTTTTCTTAGAAACTCCTAGAACTGAGTAGCATGGAACAAAAATAGCCAAAATGATCTTGACTTTTTTCCTTGCAGCTTTCTCTTCTCTCCCTGCCAAAAGCATTCAATAAAAGGGTAGCTAGTGGGTTCCCAGCCTTCCATTATAGGCTAAATTTGCATCTTAGCTAGCCTATGAAATTACGCATTAATCAACTATGGAAGTAAATTTTATCCCCCAAATGAAACCGCTGGATTATTACCAGTAGACCAAGAACCTATTGCTTTGTACTATCAACACCACAGAAACATGGACTGGGTATGCTGACAGCTTCTACTTCCTAGAGTTTAAGAGGGATAAGCATAGCTATCTGGTATATTACAGATTTATTAGACCTTAGAAGGTATTAAACAGCAGTAGCACTTCAAAACTTTTTTATAAAGCCTGTTTCATAACACTTGATTTCAGACTTCAGACTTTACATTTTGAAGTTAACCGCTTTAATCCTATCCACGTAGCACTTTGGGACATTAAAAAATGAACACAAAAAGCTTTACTTCTAATATTGACCATCCAGAATTGTGTTTTAATAAAGATATCAAATCTTGATGTAACTCTTTAGGAGGACAAAAAGTATTCATCAGAAAAATGGGAATATGTAGCATCTGACATTTGTAGCAGATCTATTTCCAAGGACAATAGTGAACCACATACCACTATAAAAGTGACCTTTAAAATCCCTAAAACATGTACTACTTACGCAGTTCTAATTTTAGGACTACCTCCTGCCTCAAAACTAAAGTTTCCATAGCCACAAAAGTAACATTTCTGGTAGACAGCTACTACCTTAATCTTACCCTTGCCCAGGTTTGCAAATACAAGAAAAAAAAAAGTACCTCCCTACTTCAAGGCCAGATCTGACACCGGGATGAATTCAGAATTAAGTCTAGTTACTCAGCACTCCTGACATGATCATGTATTAAAGATTCAAACAAATACAACCTTTATTCCCAAGTAGATCTGGTAAGCTTAGGCATTTTTGCTTGGCTTATTAGGATCTTTAGAGAGTTTAGCTCCTCCTCCCCTAATGAGCTGAGAGATTTCCGTAATATCTTCTTGCAAAAATAAAGGTTTATTTCTCCCAGACAGCAAACACAATTTCGCTTACTGCTGTACTGCACAGCTGTCTCAGAGGAGATCCAAGGGGCTGACTGTTCCATCTCATTTCTGGAACAGCTGCACCATATGGTGCTGTGCAGAAACAAGCACGTTTAATAATTTCACTTCTGAAGGTTTCCTTACACTCTTTTCCAGCCAGTTTGAGAGCAAGGGTTTTTTTGAGTTCGAGCACGGATGATAGTGATTATTGTTACTGCATCCATCGTACATCAAAGATGCCAGGAAGGCTATCTTTTCTCAAACTGAATGTATTCCATATAGGTGTGATTATAAATACAAACAGGAACAGCAAGATTCTTGTTCATGAAATCAAGTTTTGAATACCCCAAGCTGTGGCAGTGCACGGCTGCAGCCCCGCGGGTGCCCAGGGCAGTCGGGAGCTCCCGGACCTGCTGCACACCCCGGCACCTCGCAGCCCCGCGGGCCGGACCCGTGCGGCACCACCGGCCCCGGGGGCACTGCCGGGAGCCCGAGCAGCCACCAGGGAGGAGAGGGAACCGGGCACACCGAGGG
>WEKX01019148.1:38957-94879 GCA_013390025.1 Pitta sordida
CCCGGCCCCGCCTCCTCCACGCGCTCGCACGCGGAGCGCCCGGTGCGGCCCCGCCCCCCCGGGGGAGCTGCGCACGTGCACCGGGAGAGCGGGAGCGGCCGCGGGGAACGGGGACATGGCACAGGGACACACGGCACGGGGACACACGGCACAGGGATATGGCACAGGGACACACGGCACGGGGATACACGGCACGGGGACACACGGCACAGGGACACACGGCATAGGGACACACGGCACGGGGACACACGGCACGGGGACACACGGCACAGGGACACACGGCACGGGGACACACGGCACGGGGACACGCGGTACTGCCGCTGCGCCGTCCCCTCCGAACCGCCCCCGCGGGAAAGGGCCGCAGGGCGTCTGCTGTTGGCTCGGGGCTCAGCCCGGGAAAGGACGGAGACCTTACACGTGGTTGCTGTGACTCCCCGGGACTGTGTCGGGAGTCCCCAGAAGCCGCGTGTTTGTTCGGTGAGTGTCAGCCGCCTGAGAGCTGCTCAGAGGACTGGAGTCTTCAAATACTCTCCCGGAAAGTTGGATTAGAGGGCGAGATACCCTCAGCAGTCAGAGGGCCTGATAAAACGCAGGTCATTCTGCAATGGGTCACCTCGCTATCGCTACAAAAATTTAACTTCGGCTCCTGATAAGGAGAGTGGCTCTGCAGAAGACTTGAGAACACACAAAAGTCTTACAAAACACTGCTCTCATGCTGGTGGTTACTCCAAGGATAGGCAGGCTCAGGGTTTTACCCCCGTTTTGTAGGACAAACCCTAATGTTGGGTCTCCCGTGGGATCACAGATGCGGAGTTTTCAGGCAAACCATGCCTGGTTGCTTTGAAGAGAGGAATCACAGAATCAGTAAGGTTGGAAAAGACCTTCGAGATCATCAAGTCCAACCTATAAGTCATAGATGCACTTCCAGAAGCTGTACAAGTTAATCCCAGGCGCAATAAAGGGACGAACCAAACGATTCATAGTTATATATGAGGATTATTCCCTCCAACTGATGAATTACACCTTCTCACTTGCCAGCAAGTTCTCTAAACTGTGTTAGCTAAGCCTCAGTTTGCAAAGCCTCGTTACTCCAGAGAAATCTGACCTGGCTGTGGGTTACACGAGGGCCTCGGGGATGATTTGTTTTCAGTGCTTTCTGTGCTCGGAAAACTGCAGGACGGCAGGTCCTACTCCCAGTTCTAGGACCAGGGGCTAACCATTGGGTGGAACAGGAGACTAACCTGAGTAAGGCAGGGAAAAAGGAGCTTCACACGAAAGAGCCATTCAGAAGTAGGTGCTTTTCTCCCTCTGGCATTGCACCCACTGGTTTTTGGCGAGGATAGTGGGGAAAGAGAAGAAGCTAGAGGGGTGGTGTGCTTAAGTAATTAATTCTCAAGCAAGAATAAGAGTTGGCTTGCATCTGCACTATTTAATATGAAAACTGGCATAATTTACTCTTGCACCAGAAGAGCAATACCCTCACTCGTTTCCCCTTGGGAGATTATTTTAAAAAGCAGCAGTGACTGACAAAGCTGCACTCCTGCTGCACTGCTGAGCCCCTTCCAGTGGCTCAATGCCAACAGAGGTGAGCGGCTCCATCCAGAGCAGTGGTAGGAGTCACAGACACAGCCAGACAGCCAAGTGTCCATGCCTAAACCTGAGTCTGTCCCTGCAGCCATGCCAGCGTGTGCAGTGGGGCTGCCTGCATTCTGTGGGGGAAGGTGCAGGCACAACAAGCGCCTGGTGAGATCCCAGCAGCAAACTTGGCCCTCTGCTAACTCTCGGCTTTGGAGCAGCCTGGAGGGAGTCCTTTGCCAAAGCTGCGGTTTTGGGCAGTGAGAAATCCTTGTTCAAAGGCGAAGAAGTGAGCCTGGCTCACCAGGCAGCTTAACAAGGACCCAGCCATCGAGGGCAACCACCAAAACCCCACGTACTTGTGCCGATAGATGAGAAATGCTGGGAGTGTGGAGTGGCTGGAGTATGTGACGTGTCACTGCTATTTGGGTGTGAAGGTTTTGTTTCCTCTGCACACTAAAGTGTGTTCTCAGTGTGTAATGCTACAAAGGGGAAGAGATGAAGGCTGTTCTTCCCCTGCGCTAATGTTGCTGTAGGGTATCAGGATTTACACAAACATGCAGAGGGAGGAAAGAAACCAAGAGTCTGTTTCCCTGTGCAGCCTTATTCATGTAGGTCTTAAGCAAGAGGAAGCTGACTTTAATCCCTGGAAATCACAGAAACAGCAAAGTGTCCCACCTCCACATCATTCCAAGAGAAGTGAAGCTTCCGCTTCCACATACCTCAGTACACCAGTAAAGAGTAATTTTCCATATCTGTGCATGTTTTCCTTTAGCTGCAGTAATGAGGAATATTAATTTCCCCCTCCATTTTGGCAAAGTAACTCTTAAAATCTTAATGCAGATCTGATTTATCAGGATAATATGGTAAAACCTGTTGCTGTGTGTATTTTCTGCAGAACCAGGCAATCCTGTTAATAGGTGTAGCCTAAGCAACACCCTGCAGAGATGAAACACATGATCTTTTATTTATGCAGCTTTAACATTCTATTGACTTAGTGCTATAGCAATATACTGAATACCATCTATCATGATTTATTACTGGTCCTGGTTCTCTTCCTATTTTCTGTCTCGTCTTTCTACTGTTCTGCTTGATTTACCCAGTGAATCATCAGACAGTTTCCATTATTAAAAAAATCAATTACTTTGATGTACAATGGGCAGCACATACCTAGTTCCACATTTTGCATAAGTAGGCATTTTGGATGGCAGATCTTGGCAATAATGAATGCATGAGCTGAAAATAGCTTACTACGGACTGCTGGGATCCTAGCCCTTTCCCTCCTGCTTCAGGAAGAGAGGTCCATGCCCCGGGACCCTTAGTTACTGCCCCTTCTCTCTGAGTAGGACACCCAGTGCTCCCCACTCCCGGTGCTTTAATTTTCACAAAAGAGAAAACAACTTTCCAAAATGTGGGAAACAAATTCTAATTCAAGCCGTCTGGGGCAGTTGCTGTAATCTCCAGGAGAAATCCACGCAGCCTTTAAGGAAGGCAAGACAGGATCTTGAAACAAACCCTAAATCAGATTGCAGTGACAGCCAAAGGAGTAGCAACCCATATTCCTGATATGCAAAGATTAACAAGATTCATTCCTCATGTTAGTCTAATGAGGTCAGAGGAGCAATACCAGCAAGGAACATGCCCTGCCAACTACTGAATTCAGCTTCTGAGCTGTAAGCTTAACTCTATGTATAATTATTTGCAGGATGCATAACAAATGAAGACTGCCAGGCTTGACAGGACTAATATTAGTACTACCAGCTGTGTTTTGGCTTGTGGGCTTAAAGAGAAAGTAATTCTGTCTCTTCACTTGCCCCATTTGCCTAGTGCATGTGAGCTGCTGTCTACTTGCATTCAAAGGAACTCCACTTCTCAGACAAGTCTTCACATTTCTTATGATAGTTACTTGTAGGCAGATTTGTGCATGTTTTTATTTAACTCCCTCTCTGAAAGCTCAGTGCTTGCATTCATAACCACACAACCCCACAGCCCTTTGCCTCTTGAGACAAAACCAGGCTTCCCTTCATCTGCAAGCAGCAGTATCCCCGAGAGGAGATGTCTGAAACCATAGTTACCAGCTTCTATCTGAATAACAACTCTTGAAAAAATCCCAGCTCCACGGGTATGTTTTTGTCCACACCAACTGCAACAAGATGAGAGCCTCCTAAAATGCCTGAAATTACATGCAAATTGTAGGGTTTTCCATAAGCCCTCTAGCTTCACAGTCACCATCAGTCCCAGAAATGGAGAATAGTTCCTTGCACATGCTCGACTGTGCTTCACAGGGCCAAGAACCTTAACTCTAGTAAACTCTGCTATTATCTTCACCCTGCTTCAGTACTGCACATGCTTTTCCAAGGCCATAGGCCTCCTTGCCTGTCTGCAGGGCGATGACACCAGCTCTGGGATGTGTTTTGTTCAGTTTTGCCCTTCTTAGAAAGTGTCCCAGCTGTGGGAGAAGGAGTGCTTTCTGATCTTACTTGGATAACTTGGAGAAGAGCCAGGCCTTTGTCTTTTCCTGGAAATGTAGCTGCAGGAAGAATGATTCACCAGGTTGGACCTGTATAACCAACTGGAAACAAAAGCTCAAACTTCTGTGTCTCACTGTTGCAAAGAATGGGGGGAAAAATAGGCATCCTGTTTTGAAAAGCACTACCAGCTGACAGGACAAAAATGTTGCACGTGTGATTTTCTTCTGAAGCTGACAAGTAACAGAAGACTACAGCCATTTAAGGGAAAAAGCCCAGAGCAGAACAGTAGTTAGGGAAATAGAATATTGCAATGTTTGGGTGAAAACCAGTAACCGGTGAGGTTGTTCAGAACACACATGGTGGATTTTTAGTAGCCCTAAATTTTCATACTTTTAAATCTCCTGTAGTACCTTGGCTAGTGGTGAATACATGCAAATCAGACCTGGGAGCCTGTGTTTCATAGCCTAAGGACAGACTGCAGTGCTGCTGTCATTGATTAAATCCGTCCTTCCGCCTTTGCCGCAATCTAAGATGTCACTGCAGCCAATGCAGAGGTGCTTGGCTGACGTGAGAACACCTGGATCACTGCTGGGATACCAACAGCACAAGCCCATGGGAGTTAATGTTTCTTTACCTTAGCTTCTCTTTTCTGCTCCTACCTTTGTTTTGTCTTAAGGTGGAATAAAACTAGCTTCTCAGTTATCACAGACACAAACATTAACATGAATTGTGATTTTTTTCAGAAAGGTCTAACTGTGCATGTGTAAGCCCTGCAGCAAGTTTGTGTAGGGGAAACTTCTGCAGGTTTAATTCCAACCCTGGCCCACCAAAGCCTGGAAGGCAGCACTGAGAGTCCCTTCCCCTTAGCTTTAAGGTACCTGGAATTGCTTAGACTTGACTCTTCCATCTTCTCCATTTTGTGAAGGATTTTCTTTCTAAGAACTCAAGAAGAGAAACATTAACAATACCATTATAAATAATATTAACACACCCCCCTCATTTTTCATAAACCCGGATTCTTCCTTCTTTTAAAAGGGCAGGTTCTGCACCGAGGCAGAATGCTATAGCTGCTGTCTGCCTGTCCATGTAATTGTTTTTAAATTGTTTTAAATTAATTGCTGTTAACTAGTTCTAAATTAATACAGTGCCTTACTTGCACTGTAATTTCTTCTCCAATTACATAACATTTCACCTATAGAACAGATAATAAATTTGGCCACCTAATGTTCAGACTCTATATCCATACTCAGACTCTATAAAAGGGAGGTTTCTGCACTATTTTCCCCTACCCCAGTATCCCAGACTTCAGACACACATGTTACCTTGGGCTACAAGCATCAACCATCTACAATGGGTACAGAAGCTGCTGGGGAAGGAGGGCAACCACAGCCCTGCCTGGCTGGTTCTCTACCCTTACCCTGCGCTCACGGGAGCAGTGCCAGAGCAGCCCTTCCCAGTGTGCACCATGTCTGCTGGAACATTCCTTCCAGTTGTGCACCCACGTCTGCTCACATGTCGGTCGTTCTCTGGTGGGTTATGGGCTCTCCTGTCACAAGACCTGACACATGGATTCTCGAGGCCTGGAGGTGCAGCAGCTGGAGGTGTGGGTAAGGCTGTGGGCCTGTGAACATCTGACAGGGCAGTGGTAAGTGGAAGAGGTTTCCCGCAAATGAAGTGCAGCAGGAAATGCATTGACTGCTTGCGTACAAGAACTCACTCGTGGTGCTTTTTGTTCCTTAATGAAAACTGCAGAGTAATGTCAGCTTTCAGACCTGCAACGCCTTTGAGAGCTTAGTCACATAATTCTACTGAAAGCTAAGTGAGCTTTCTGTAACAGGACATTTTAATAAACGTGATGATTATATGTGACACTTTATCAAGATGCAAGGGCATGAGTGTAATGTTACTGATGGACATAATTCCCTCTTCAGAGGTTCCAGAAACTTGTGCATTTCAACTCAAGCACTTACCAAATTATACATCTTCATGGTTTTTAGCATTACTTCCATTCTTTAATGTAACTCTGTGTAAAGGAAATTGCACACTAGATCAGATCCCACATTTACTTCAATATTTAACATTTTTTTGCAAGGATCTTGCTGAAGCAGCAAGTTTTAAGGCCTACTGGTAACCCATCAGTTACTAGTAAATAGCAGAAACTTAAGTTTTTATTTTTAATTCACCCCATTGGTTTCAAAGATGATCCAGATCATTTCAAGCTGAGTCTGTCTTGCTTCTGCATCTGCAATCTGTCATCAGACAAATTAATCTCTGCTTATTCCCTTTGTATTTAACAGCAAGTTATTCACCACCCCATCTATCTTATGGGTGTGGAGAATCTGGAAGCTACTGGTGAAGATGAAAATGTGCAAACTGTTAAATCATTTCAGTGCTAGTCATTTGAACAGCCACTTAAGGTGATACTTAGGGAGAAAGACCACTTTCTTTTCTGGGTTTTTCTCCAAGTTTTGTGTTAGCCCATGTTCATCTGCTTGATGAAAGCTTTTAGGAAAACAGATATTCATCTAAACTTTACTTCAAAGACAATTAACGTATTTCAGTGGAATGAGAATCAGAAGGAGCTGCTATTTATTTAGGAAGGAAAGGATTAAATGTGTATGACCAGAAGATTCCACACAAATGTAGAACAGAATCATTTGGAATAAGGCATTGCTGTTAGAGGGTTATCAACAACACAGGTTTCTAGATAGAGTTTAAAAAAAAACCCTGATTGTTTCTATTTATACCTGCCTTTGCCTTGGTAACCAGAGACTGTGTGAGAGATGCAGTATTTTCCCATCATGGATGTCTCCAAAATCCATGCGCAGCCATGAGCTACATCCAGTGCCTGCAGAACTATCACAAGAACTGTCATATTCATTTCCAAGAGAGGATTTTACATATTAGGCAGCAAAGAGAAGATTTCAGAAATGGAGTTACATTAGTAGAGATTCAAAATAATTTGTACTCAGATCTTCTCTACTTGATTCTTTGATCTTCTAAGTATTACAAGGACCATTGCTCTTAAACACATTTTCTTAATTACCCTGAGCAGCTTACCCAAATCTGAGGTGGCAGGATTTAGTTATAATTGGCTACATTACTCTATCAAGTAGCTGAACGTGGTAAGAGTGGACTTGAATCTATGTTTCTTGTATTTTAACTCACTCTTGTTTACCATAAAATCAGCTGTTTCCTACTTTGCAATATTATTTGCAGCTTAGGTGTCCTTATAGCCCTCTGCAATGTTTAATCCTTGCTTCTGGAAGCAGGGCATATAAGCTGAACCAGGATACATTCTCACAACTTTACCGATGTGCTGATTAATGGGAGAAAAAAGCATGTCAGTTCTGGGCATCTGTTTGTCTGTAATTCTGTGTTGTTGAGCTTTCCTTATCCTTACTGTCAGCAAAGGTGGAAGAAACACAGTTCTTTCTCTGCCACTATAATACCCAGGTACTGCATGTTCTTAGAAATTGGATATGGAAAGGGGAAGAGCAGATAAATACAGGCTATATATGGGGAATCAGGGTCCAGACTGAACTTCTAGGGGACTTGTTTCCATTTTAAGAGCTTCACTGTCCAGTTACAAACAGGAAAGTAATTTCTGGTCGTCTGTCTAAGGCTCATGGAAATCAGTGCCAAAGCAATTTTATCAGGGAAGATGCTTCTGGAAGCAGGGCAGGATCAGCAGAGAACATGCTGGGCTCCAAAGACATTCAGGGATTTGACTAACAAAACATTACTGGGATATGCATTATCTTCTTTGGGAACAAATGTATAAATTTTCACATACAGCCTTTTTTCATTCTACTGTAGTTGCTATTCAGCCAGACCCTTGGCCTTATGAAATACTGCAAGGAAGCAAACAGATCTGGGGGCAGAAAGGAGGCAATTGGGAGCACTGGAGCCCTGCCACACTCCTCTGCATTTTGTTTGGACATCCTGGGGCTGACGTGGTGCAGGAGGTAGAGGCAAAGTGTCTTTTGGGAGTTTACCTCTATTTGCCTGATGGTGTAGTTTAGGCACAGTGTGACTCAAAAACTCATTCAAACAGAGTTCTCATTTCAAGTACTGTATAATCACTCTCATTGCTTTTCCCACACTGCCTATATAAATAATTTAAAAAAATAATCCAGATAATAGCACAAGCAATTTCAAACTCTCAAAAGCAGTAGTGCCAAGGGACCAGTACTTTAGGACATAAAACCACAGAAAGCTGAATCATCACACCCGTTCTGGCATGTTTATTAGGAGAAGTCTGACTTGCTATAAGGCAAGTATGAACTGGTTTGGGGCGAGTGAAATTTTAGTTTTCATTCTCCTACAGTAGCACAACCCTAAAAACACCCTTTACTTCCGGCGACCTCTGTGCAGCCTGTAATGATCCTTCACAGAGACTTTCATGAGTCTTGACCCACTCTGTTGAAATCAGCAACTTCTGGATGTAACCACATTGGCTCGTGTCTGCCAGCCACATTGGCTGCTTCTTGTGGGAAGGAGTGGGGATGTTTTCTGGAGCTGGTTACACGCCCTAGCTTCGAGGGGCTGGCCTTGTCCCGTCTGTGGTGTCACCGAGATTTGTCACTCCACGGAGCCGCCAGGGATGGGCGAAGAGCTGGTGTGCTGCTCGCCTGCCCCGCTCCAGCGTGGCGGTCCCCGGGGCGGAGGAGCCTGGCTGGAGGCACTGTGCCTTCCTGTGGAGTCCTGCCTCCAGCAGCCGCAGCACAACCACTGCCAGGGCACTGCCCCAGCCCTCCTACGGCCTTTAGCAGTCTTTGGAGCTAGTTCAAATAACAAAGCAGAGGAGCACTGTGTTGTTTTGCCAAACATGAGATTAAATGGAGCCAAAGGTGAAGAGAAGCCCATGCACACAGAGCGCCGCAGGAGTGTGACTGCCTCACCGCCAGCCTTTGGCCGTGCTGCCCTGGCCAGCGCTCAGCCGCGATCTGCTGTGTTTCTGGGATGGTTACCTAGCCCCAGGGACCGCTTCCAGGCTGGTCATGAGCACTTGCGGAGATAATGCTCTCCATGCCAGCAAAGGGCTGGAGAAATGACTTCCAAAACCGCCCGAAACAAAAGCCAGAGGCTGGCACCACGGGGAGGCTGCGGGGACAGCTGACAATGTCCTCCCGTGTCTTCAGGCGTCTCAGCAGATCCGAGCAGGCGAGGAGACCCTCCGGGCCCCGCTTCCCTCAGGATGGAGCGCGGCTCCAACCCCGCGGGCCTCTCCGAGTGCCGGGCCCTTCTCAGCGCGGCGCTCCAGCCCGGCACCACCCCCGGCACAGCCGCAGATCGCCATTCGCATCGCCTCCGCTCCACCCCCGCCGCGGCCGAGGGGCAGGAGCGCTCCGGAGACCTCCCAGCCCAGCCCTGCAGGGGGATGTGATCGGCCCCGGTTGGGCCGTTCCCGCCTGGCAGCGCGGGGANGGGAGCTGGCTGGGGAGCGCGGCAGCTGCACAGCCCCTGGGCCACCTTCCGCTTCGCCAGCCGCACCATCCGCCTCCAGCAGGACTGGCGGCGCCTCGGCGTGGCGGCCGTGGTCTGGGACGCGGTAGGTGTTCGTGCCAGGCCGAGCTTTTCTGCTTCCTGTGGCGCTTGCCGAGCTTTCAGGATCACCTCAGAAAATTATTTAACGTTAAAATATAAAGGGAAGTTTGTTTGGGAGTTTTTAAATAGAAGATACCTATTAAACTCTGCTTCCCCTTTCCTCCCTCCCCCCGAGCCAATTGATCCTGAAGGACTACAGGGTAAATGGGCCGCCTAAACCCTGCACAGCCATTGCCAAATACAGGAAATACTCCGGATAACTCACAGAACTCTCAGTCATTTCTTAACAGTGGCTCATGATGTTTGGCTTGGCGCCCTTCACAGCACAGCATGGATCCCACCGCTGATAGACTTGATCTTGGGGGTGAGAACCATCCAAAACAGAGGGGGCTGTGACAGCCCCAAGGCTGCAGGGCAGTTGCTTTCAGCGCCACTAGAAATCCAAGGGCTTCCCATCAGTCAGGTCTCAGTCCATCCACAGATTGCACTTTTAGCTCTGGTTCAAAAGGACAAGTATAGCAATTTTGGCAAACTCCTCAAATGAGATGGTGTACAGGGCTGTTGGTCCTTCTGGACATCAGCTATGACTAATGTCAAAGTTTGAGAACTTGTTATGGTGAGAGCTCCTTATCAAGACTTATAAGAAATACAATCCAATAGGTACAACCAGGTAGAAGAGTTATTACTTTACTTTCTCTATGCCCTTCCTGATGGCATGCCGGTGTTGTGCAGAAGCTCTGAAATACCATGCAAGATACTATGAAACCTTATTCTCGTCTTTTGCAATACTGTGTTCATTCAGCAGTGTTTGACAGCCTCTCAGCTTTTCCTTTCCAAATGCAACTCTTTCTACCTCTTGTTATGTTTGAGGATTCATGGAGCAGTTACCACATCCGAGTTGTAACCTCTCTGGTTCTTCTTTCCTTTTGCCAGTATAAGCCTTCCATGAAACTCACAAAAAGACTGCATGTCAAAATCCACTTTAGTACAGTGGCGAGTGTTCCCGCCTCTCATGCGGGAGACCGGGGGTTCGATTCTCAGCAGGGAGGCAGTGGTGCTGTTTGAGAGTTGGACTCGATGATCCTTGTGGGTCCCCTTCCAACTCAGACTGTTCTGTGATGTGCATTCAGGAGGCAGAGAAGGGCTGGACAAAGTCTTGCTGCAGACCTGAAGTGCCTGACCCTTCCCATAACCTTCTCTCTCGGTTTAAACCAGAAACTCTGTGTTCAGTATGACTGAAATGAGCCTGTGCTTAATTGCCCTTGTCTCTTGGCTTAGGCTGTTGTCCTGTGTGCTTATCTGGAGATGGAAGGCATTGATCTCAGGGATCGGTCTGTGATTGAGCTGGGAGCTGGAACTGGATTGCTGGGAATAGTGGCCACCTTATTAGGTAAGGGCTTTTTTGTTTGCTTGTCTTAAAACAATTTACAACTGTAGTAAATCTAACACTTTCAACATCTCCATGCCTGGTATAGAAGTGAGCACCGTAGCTGCATATGTGAACTGTGATGGTTCCTCTCTGAGTCATCTTCCTTTCTTGTTAGACTTGAGAGCCCACTGCAGTATTTGTTGTAATGGTGCCACTGCAGTTTACTTTATGGCGGGACCCTGTTAAGGCTGGCGCCTGTTACCATGGCAGGCAGCTCAGCAGCACTCAGCTCTGCAGCGATTCTGCCCCAGGGAACAAGTGCTGAGCTTCCCGTCTTCCACTTATCCTCGTATGCACATAAAGCTACAGACAGAAACTACTCTGAGCTTGCATACGCCTTATTAGCCTACCTTGCAGACAGCGAAGCCAAGGTCCCGAGAAATGAAGTGATTTGCCGGTGATCTGCCTGTGGCTGAAGCAGGGAATGGATACTACGTTAAATTTGTGCTACCTGTCCCAGGTTGACTTTGTAATTCAAAGCTCTACTGCCTGTGAAAGGTGCCTATTGACATAATAGAAACAAGGCAATTTGACAAAATACAGTCATGCCATGCAAAATCACACAGGCCTAACTTTCGTCTGACTTGTGAAAGAGACTATTTAGCTGCCTCTCTCTCCTTCTGAAAAATATGGGACTGAAGCAGCTGAATTGCAACAACCCCTGTAATTCATTCTTTTGCCACCTAGAGAAAGGCAGAAAGTCACTCCCTTTCATGCACTACGAAAAAGCACCAGAAAACACAACCCTACCCATCTTAACCTTCACGTGGAGTACACTTTATCTTCTTCAGTGACTGATGAAGGGCAGGATGTATATAGATAGTGGGGTTTTTTGCTTGGTTTGTTTGTTTGTTGTTAATCAGGCCGTTCAGGGGTAGTTGTTAATGTTTAACAGGAAATAAGGAGCCTGTTTGACTTAGAGCACTGTATTCTACATGCTGTATTTAAGGACACGAACTGCTTGTCTGAGCCATGTATTCCTGTACTGCTTAGGTGCTCACGTTACTATGACAGACAGGGAGGCAGCACTGGAGTTCCTGGCGTCAAACGTACAGGCTAATTTACCCTCTGAACTACGTCCGAGAGCTGTGGTGAAGGAGCTGACTTGGGGAAAAGACCTGGATAACTTCCCTTCAGGAGCATTTGACTTCATCCTGGGTGCAGACATCGTTTATCTGGAAGAAACTTTTACAGAACTGCTTCAGACGCTGGAGCACCTGTGCTCAGAGCAAACTGTGATTCTTCTTTCCTGTCGTATCCGCTATGAACGGGATCACAAATTCTTGAAGATGCTGAGAGACCGTTTTTCTGTGTATGAGGTCCACTATGATTCCAGTAAGGACGTTCATATCTACAAAGCACAGAGAGGTAGTCGCAAAGATGACTTTTGACTCTCTGCTTTGTTAATAAACCACTGCTGCTGTTCAGTTCTCTCCTTTGTTTCTACTCAATACACTTGTTCCCGAGCATAAAGTTGCAGTTGCGTTATTTCACTGGCTTCTTGTTCTTAGGGTCTTGTCTGATAACTTGATCTGACACAAGGATTGTACTTCTGTTCTGCGTATTGAACCTCAGCTCCATTTCTGAATAGAGCTGTATAGGGTCTTCCACTGACTTTTTATCAAATGTATTTTTTGAAACTGATTTAAGTTGCAGAAATCTCCAGGCATCAAAATTGTCATTAAAAGGTTTAAAATCAAACCACACTTAGTTTCTGTGGGAAACTTATATAGATTACAATGGGTTTTTCCCCCCTTATAATTTCCTTAATTCTAGAAAAGTAAAAGTTGGTGAAATAGAAGTTAATCCTCCAGATTTAATTGCTTTAACTCTTCAGGCCTCCTGCATCTTAGAAGTTGTGGTAAAAGAGGCCACTTAAAGGGCAAAAAAAGAACAAAGGCAGCTCCTACAAGGTTTTTCTGTTGCTGTCACTCCTGAAGTGAAGAGGCACAGGGAAACAAAAAAACAAGATCTGGAGTGGGGGCTGGGAATCAAGATTGCCAAATCTCATAAATCAGTGGTATTTTTACCTGACTTGAAAGGGTGGGGGCTACACCTGCAGTCCTGGTTCATGCGTTGTCCCTGGCAAGTCTCCCTCACACAGATCAAGGCTCCTTGGAGGAGATACACATGCACGTGGGTCAGCACAGAAAGTGAAACAAGGAGACTCAAACTGTTCTCTAAATATCAAATCAGTCCTTAACTCTCAAAGTACTGCTAAATAATGTTCTACTTTCTACCTTTGTGCCCTCTCTCAGAGCTTTTATTTAGGAAAGGGGAGTGGTGCTGTAAAGTCTTTGTAGCAAGGGAAGTACTTACTGTACTGGGATGCTGGGCCAGTGATTTCGCTGTGCTTTCAGCACACAGTGATTGTTAGAGGCTGTTCTAAGTAACTGATTACATACCTTCAGCTTTTAAAACATGTCTGTGTGTTTACCCCACAAGATCCTATGTGAAAAATGCTGCACCCTGGAATCCTGTTTGCACCAGCAGCAGATTTCCTTCTCTTTCTAGTGGTGGAAGAATGAAACTGATGAAAACAATGGGCTAACAGCTATGCTTCTAAAAGTAGGAATTGCTTTACTACCTTTGTGTGTATGTGTGTGTGGATGTGGACGTTTTTTGCTTTAAACTTAAACTCACCAGGCCTTTGATCAGTTCAGGCTTTAAGCATGTGCTTGTCTTTGGCACTGGCAACAGCAAACACCAGCAGCTGCTTTGGGCCATGGACGTTTTGGAGCTTTTTGTCACTTCTGCTTCCATCATACTTCCTAACTGGAAAAGATGCAGAGGGTTGATGGTCCAGCAGTGCTGTAATCTGTAAAAGACACACTTATCATTATAGCTGTGATGAACGAGACCTGAAGGTTTGTGCTTCATCCCTGGCGTGTCTCTGGCATGTCCTCAGCCAAATTCCTTGCTTGGATCCAGGCTTGGCCTGAGACTGGCTGCTCTGCAACACCGGCTACATTATCCTCAGAAGCCACATGGTGTCACTAAAACAGTACTTACGCAGCTGCCTGGGAATCTGCACCCTGAAACTGGACTTGAAGTCTGTCTGAGGGAAGGAAGACAGCACCTTTAATTGAAAACAGAACACTATATGAGCTTTAATGTGTCAGGCATGGCTTTTTCTGTCCTGTCAACTGGGTGAGCAACAGTTCAAAAGAATTATGAGCTCTCCTCACTCTCTCTGGCTCTAGTGTTTGGAGTATGGCTGTAAGTTCTCACCACTTCTCTTCCTTCTCCTCCCCACTGGTGTTTCCTTGTCTCCATGCTCGTCTCTGATTAGGCATTAGGCTCCCCAGGGCTGGAGCTGGCAGAAAGCAGAGTGCTGGTGCTCGGGCTTGTGAGTGCCCGTGACCTGGTCTGTGGGGAAAGCCTGGCAGGGCTTGGTCCTCGCAAGAGGCTGCAGTTGCAATACTGACAGCTGTAGCAAGTTGCAATGTTGCCACAATAGGAACATGCTATAAAAAGCCCGATAAAATGGCACAGAATAAAGCCTAGTGCAGCAACACTTTTAAGAAGGAGGCTTTATCCCAGGACTTGCTTTGATATTAGGAACAGTTCTGTACTTTTAAAACTAATCAGTTTCATTCCATCTCTAATTGTTTAGTTAAGCTTTCTGTCTCAGACATGCACCAGTAGGGACCAGGCTTGGCTTCTTTTGCTGTGCTGCTGTTACACATCAGCTGTATGCAAACCCAAGGGAAGGCTGAAGCAATCCTACTGCCATAAATAAATAGTTGTGGAGAAAAAGCATAAGATGACACTGGCAGCTCAGGTGAGTGCCTTGTCCCTGGCCTGCAGAGCTCAGCTCTTCATGGCCTCTCCCCAGCCCAGCAAGTGGCACCCCCTCAAGAGGATACCTTCTCCTCTGACTGCTGCTGGGGTGCAGGTGGTCCACTAGATTTAGGAGACCAGATCCAGGAATATCGCAGTTAGGCCGCCACCACATTCATATCACTTGTGGTTGCTTTAAAAACGACAATGTTTAGGGGCAGGCACCAACCATGAGAAGGTAACTCAGCTGAAACCATTCCAGCTGGGCAGTGCTAACAACCCCCCTGCACCACGCAGGAGCAGTGCCTTCCATTGTTCCAGGTTGGGCTTCATGGGTTTTTTGTATTCCCATCACACTTAAGCTTCAGGGAGAAGTCAGGAGTGAACCATGCTGGGAGTGAGTCACCCCAGAGAGGCAAGATAGAAGCAGATGAGATGTAACTGCTGGTGAGTGAGTGCACAGAGAGCAGCCCTCTGCAATGATTCCTGCAAACTCTGGTGTCCCAACCCACCGCTCTCAGGTGAGCTCCTGCTCTGCTGTGAGATAATGCACAGTAATGCTTCAGTGGCTGTTCTGTGATTACACCAACACCCTGGCCAAGCACTTTCTGTCACCCTGTTCATCCCAGCACTACAGAATCACACTCTCCTTTGTTTGTTTCCATTGCATTGGTCCTGTTGTGTAACACATGATGTGAGCTACTCTGAAGAAAGGATGTGTTTGGGTATGGGTTCCTGAGTAACCTGCAAACAGTCTCTTGAGAAATTTACTCAGTCTAGGGAGTGGATTCAAGGCACAGGAGAGTGACCAGGTAAGACACGAACATTCTGCAAGACTGAGAAACCATCCCTGAAACACAATATTTTGCAAGGAACAATCTTTTCTAAAATATCATTGCAACTAAAATAACATTTGATTGATACTAACATGTAGTATGAGATTCAGCTCTGTATCTTACTGACCAAGAGCTTCGAGGTGCAGCAGTGTCAGAAGACTCAGGTTTACCAGCTGACCTCCTGACAGCACAGGGATCTGTATTACCCAGTTCTTTTCAGTGCAAAATTCAAGCCAATCTGTATTTTTACCTCATGGACTAAACGCTGCTTGGGATTCTCCCTCATTACTGAGGTGTAGGTTTTTCTGAGCAAGTACGTGAATGGCATCATGAAAATTCTCAGCTGTGAAAACCACAAAATCCCAGCTGTAATGAGCTGACCTTACTGCTTCCCTTTGATTTCACTGGAGGTGTGTTTATACCTCAGTGCTGAATTTGTTCTCCTGGCTTTTTTCCCAGCGTTGGATCAAGCCTTGCAGATTACATAATCGGGTTGCGATCCTTGCAGTGTTTCCTGCCTTCTGTTTCTGTTCTGTTCTTAACATCACTAGTCCATGGTTTGCAGGAATGCTTAAAAGTGAGAAACGCAGCATATTTAAACTGTGAAAGGCATTAAGTCTTTCAGACATTATTGAACAGCAGAACTGCCCCCAGGAAGGACACTGGAAAGCAGATTTAAAAATATGTATCAGAAGTGGAAGAGAAACTTTGTTTTTCAGGACTTAAGTCTTAATTCAATCAAGATTAAACCCCCCTTCTCTCTGGGGAGAATACCTCATGAATACTTAGAGCAGGCCACACATCAGGGGAGGACACCATAGTCTGCTCAAAATATGCCTTTTCCCATATCTCTATTCAGCCACTATTTGCATCTAGATTAGTGTAAATGAAACACCCTGCTCAAGAAAGAGACTTTGTAGCATTTTTTAAAGCATGTTTATGTGACTGCACATAAATGTTTGTGTAAAAAGGGAATTATGACAGTTTATACCACAAAGGTTACAGTAAGAAAAAGCACTTCTTTATGACAATAATTCACAAATTCACAAGAATCACTTTAATATACAAAGCAATTACTACCATTCTGAAACACAAAGCAGCTAATATGTACATAGTGTTAATAAAATGCATTATAACCCAGTACAATTCTTTTAAACACAGATAAAGCACAAAAAAAAGTAAAAAAAAAAAAAAGAACAAAACAGAACACAACAGGGATGTTTCTAGATTTTGGGGGAGATGTAAAAAAGAATTTATTTTCCCCCAGTAATGGATTTTCATTTAAGTTTTTAACTTCCACAAGTATGTGGGAGTCAAGCTCAAATACCCTGTTCTGTGCTGACATGGTTTGGGTAAAGAATCAGAAATGCAGATGAGGTGAACTAATTCTTTCCAGCTTACATTACAAAGGGAGAATAATAACCCTTGCTCTGGAAGCTTCCCTGAAAAATGTGGTTCCAAAATAATTTCAAATTATAAATCCAGAGTAGAAAAACCTCATTTTCAAAATGAACCAATCTGGGGACAAGTCTGTGGAGGGGCTGGCTGCCAACTAGCACCTTTTTGCCCTGTGCACCATCCCAAGGAGTCCATATAAGCAGCACAGTTTCCAATCTCATTCAAACCTGAAGTTCTATAACTTTTTAAAATTAATGTTTTAACATAAATACATGTAATTACACACACAAAAAATGGAGTGGCACCTGGATAAGCACAACTTGTGGAGAGCATCCCCGCCTCCTTAGTTCTTAACAGTGTCCATTTCCAGATAACTAACTGGCTCAAGGCCTTCCTTCCCTGTGCTCTCACTCAGCTGTCCCCTAATTTAGAGGAACACATAGCTGAGGCTGAGTGAGCTGACTGCTCCCAAGCCGTGAGTGCAGTAAATGCTCAGCTTATGGAGTGCACCAGCCGTGGGTCATTGCAGCCTGTCCCTGCCCCTGTCCCTGCCAGCACCCAGCTCCCGAGGACACCTGGCTGCTCCTGCCCCTTGCAGGTGAAAGCAAGCCCTGAGCTCAGCTCACAGCAAGTGTGCTGTGCACCAGCACTTGTGCCAGAGAGCAAACACATCACTGTCTTCAATTTGTGCTACGCAAACTAGCCCAAGCACATCTCTTGGCAAGCCATGGCTTAAATCCATTTAAAAAATGTATTTCAAGGTAAAAAAGCCCTCTCTACCAACTGGATCTGGTCCCTTTTCCCCAAAGATACACAGACTTAAGCTGTATCCGTCCACAGACCTGAAGCTGTCACAAGCACACAGCAGGTAGATTCAGCAGCCCCTCTCCATCAGCCTGACTCCTTCCAGACCATGATACATTCAGGCTTTGGAAAACCAGTGTCTTTTACAGCCAGCAAATTACACAGCTCAGGCAGACTACAGTGAGCCAATGGTGTACTGTATGCTTTTTAAAACCTTGCTCACCGTGACAGATTTCAGCTAAATAATCATCTTTTCTGCAAAAGAAAGGTGGCTGTGCTTTTCTTTTAAAGCAAGGTGACACACTGTTAATGTGCCTTTACTTCCTGGTGTCAAAGAACTGGAAACCCTTTCAGTTAATTTTCTTGGAATGCAGCTTGTCAAATCTGGTGACAAATGTCAAATTAAGAAAAGGGGAATAAAGTGGCTGAAAAAAAACCCCTTTCCTTCCAAAATAACCTCCCTTTCCCACAAGGGATCACTGAACTAGTTCTACTTTAAAAATAATTTCATATCCATCCTGTACATACTGCTCTGAGACACCACACACTTGGTTCTTTCCAGCCTTCAGCCCTCCTGCCATTCTGAAGCAAAGCCTGCTGGGCACCAGGTGCTGATCCGTGAGTTCAATTAGCAAAGGAATCAACTGCTGTGGGGAGAGGAGGGAATTGTTATGCAAGGAAGCTTCTAAAGCAAACCAAATTGATCTTAATTTTTTTTTTGTTCTCTGTGGGGTTTGTTTTTTTTTTTTTAAAAAAAAAGTGCACATTTTAATTAAACATTTACAAAGAACATAGTGTAACAAAAATAAATACATGACCTTTTGGTTGGATCATTGGCAAATGTTACATCACCAATCAGCTTCATGGTGAAAAAATGACAATAAAAACAGGGTCTAAGGAAACCCATTAAATCCTCTATGATTTGCAACCACTGATACTGAACTAGCTTTGATGGGAGACTTGTATTTAACCCACAAAAAGCACTATCTGTCATAAATAAAAAAAACCCCAAAACAAAAAAGTGGGGCCAGTTTTGCTAACAGATGACTATTTGCAGCTGCAGTTTACTGGAAGCCCAGATCTAAAAAAAAAACCACCCTGTGACATAAAGTTAGGTCAGAAACTATCAGGGCTGTTTTTCCTTATTAAATCTATCTTTTTTTTTTTTTTCCTGAGCCTCTTAATGATTCCAAACACCCCTGCAATTTTCTGACCAACTTACAAGTGCCAGAGAAGACAGTGGTCTACAATGCCAACTACAGAACAGGCAGAACCTACAGGAGTCTGTAGAGTCCTAGCGAGCATGACAGGCTAAAATTGTGCTTTTGGATACAAACGATGGTGCTGGAAACTACCCGATGCTGGTGAAATCACTGCTTAAATAAAAATGCATTGCCACTACCCAAGGGGAAAACAGAATTCTTACCAGTGGTTCTTTTAGAAAACAAAACCTTAACAACCTTTCCAAATGTTTTGACTTTGATATATAGCTGCCAAAGAGAAAAAGCACAAAAGTGAACTATTCTGGGGGGTGGGGGTGGTTGTAACACCACCATTTACATAATTTCAAAAATCTCCATCAGTAAAAAACAAACTTCACAAAAGCGATGAAAGATGAAATAAAACTCTTGCAAGTGGATAACTGAGAAACAGCACAAAACAAATCAGTAATAAGCGCTAGAATAACGCAGCCCAGAGCTACTGGGGTGGGGGGAAGCTTTCACACACACACCCACACACGTCCACACACACCCAGACACACACGGAAAAGTAAAAATTTTTCTCTGACCTCCATATACTATAATACTCAGCATTCCTGACTTAAAAGCTCTCAGAGCTGTAGATTATATACTGTGTGTATATATATATATATATATGTACATATATTATACATATGTATTTTCCAAGAATATCTAAATTAAAAGAGCACCTTTGACAATATCTTAACTGCCTGATTGGTGCTGTTGTTTTGCAAAATAATCACATTACAAAAATTATATTTCAAACCAATTCTTGTTTATTATGAACATAATGGATCTAGCCCTTTCTAACCCTCTCTTCAGGTAAAACAGGCTATCAGTTCTTGAAAACTCACAATCGTGAGATATAAAACTAACCCTCCCTCCCCCCTGCCAGCATAATTTCCATCCTACTTCCAAATGGCCTTAGTTTATAGAAGCTTATTACCCCAACCTCACTACTTGGTACATAACATAGGAATGGATTCCTGTGTCATATCCTTTCCCTTTTTGGGTCAATATGAACAGTAAAGCATGTATGGGGTAGCCTAGCCAGCCCTGTACTTGGTCTAACACATTTTTTATTATTGTAATTTAAATTTTCCATTAAATAAATTCATGTCCCTAAATCCTCAGTGCAGCACAAATAAAAATAAACATTCCTGCAGATCCCCATGTACTTTAAAATCGCATTTTTTTCCTACCGAAATACTATTTGCCAATGAGGTTTAGACTAGTAGCTCTACAGGCCACTTGCAGACCTTGACACAGACAAACTGGTACCACAGTTCTCTCACTGCCACACAAGTTTGGACAAATCATGTATTAGGAGAACTCTGTCTGGGTGCTGCTTTAGGCTCCATTCAGCTCCCAGGCTTTGTGCTGAGTTACTATCAGCAAGCACTAGACACAGCCCTCAGATCACAGCTCCCCTCATTCAGGTTCACAGCAAAACCTCATGTTATTGCAAACACACGTTGCCCCAAAACACCAGCCTTAATGTGGACATGTACAGCCTTTTCCGTGTTTCTCAAAGCTGCAGAAACCATTCCATGTAAATGTGAATGAGGCCCCCATGAGCCCCATGTTTTACAAGATCGACTAGTGCATTATCAACATTTCTATTTCAGCACTATTCTGGAAAATGTAACCATTGCATGTATTTGTATTTGTTCACTTCAGGAATCAGATCATTTTCATAAAAGCATCGCTGAGAATTTAGAGCCTTATTTAAACTTGTGTTGCTAAACTAATAGATTCATCTTCCCTTAAATAAAAACACAAAAATCAACTCTATGGCAGATAAAAATAGACAATTTATAAACCCCCTCAAAACTTGTGAAAATCAATTCTTTCATATTTCTGATACTTATGTTCTCTTCTTGAAATAGAAATGTAATTTGAAATTCTTGGTAACTCTAGATTTAACAATAATGCTGTAAGTTAACCCTGCCCCTTTTATATAAAGTCTCTTGGAAATGGAATGCCCTCTCAAACGAGAAATCTAGAACTTTTAATACTGCTTAGGTGTTTGAGACTCAACTGCCCAGTCTTCCAAATGTTTTTCTTAAATCGTCACACTGATTGTATAGCCTTTTAGAAGCTTGTGTGTGAGATTTATCTTAAAAACACAGTGAATGGGGAAAAAATACTAGCTTATACTCTGCTAGGCAAGGCATTAGTACAGACCAGAGCCTTATTTGTATGTTTCTATACATAAAACTTGACCAGAAGCCCAAAGTAAACTTATTCCAACAAATGACCCAAATTAAAATATCAAGAGACTGGCTTCAGAAGGTCAGTAAACAAACTGCACATGATCCTTTTTGACACATTCTTTTCGACAACTTCTTGATGTTCTTTTTTGGTTCTTTTTGAGCATGATTCTTTTGAAGTCCTAATGCTTAAGACAGAGCTGTTTTTAAACAAGAACTACCTTTTTTAACAACATAAATCTGGGAAAGATCACAGTTCCTCAGTGCACACAAAAAAATTCATCTTGCGAACATCTGAGGCATATGAGTAATTTTAGTTGCAGGAATCAATTACTTGGTAAATCTGACCCTTTACATGAAAAAACCCTGTGAATAAATTAAGAATTTAGCTAGCCTGGCCAGGTTCAAATAATCAGTACTGTCCCTTGTGAAGCAGAAATTGGAGTACTTGTGTTTGAAGTCCTCTTCAATATTTGAGGTTATCCTAGTAAGTTGTCATACTACAATTTAATTTATGTATGGAAGGCAGCTTCCAAGTTTAAAAAAGAACTGAGCCAACTAGGCTGATGTTTCCATTGAGTACAATAATTTCCATTACATAAGACAGTTGTAGGGAAATAGAAACAACCTCATTGCTTGAGAGGACTTGGGACACAGACCATACTGTCATCAGGGAGTATTTATGTGGAGTTGGCCATGCTTCAACTGCGTAGTTGTTCTGCATACAAATAGGTAGTGCTTTCATGCGTTACCCTTGCTTGCTATGTGACCGTTTTCAGAATGTCACTTTTTATTCTGAATTCCTTTCCCATCCAAATATAATTTTCCAACCTATATCCTGTGAGGTTGGCGTCTGCTTTTTGTGCATTCAGAATGCTGAACACACTTGCACACACAAGCCATGAGAAGCAACAACTGACCAGTGAAGCTCATTTCAATGCATTTGTTTCTGAGGTATGGAGAAGGTTTTACTAGACCAGGAGGTCTTAACACAGATTACGAATCAAAACCCCTCCTGGGCTAGTTTGGAAAAGGTGTTATCTCCATACCACAGACGTGACAGTGAAGTGCCTTTCATTTGGCATGCTGTGCTGCTTAGCTGTGTATTTCACGCGAGTTCATAACGAGCATGTGAAACCAATTTTGGCAACCATCGCTTCTTCACTGTACCATGCATGCTCCACCTATATGGCCCACAGTTTGCTGGACCAGGAGGCTGGGGTGATTCTGTCTCTAAGGCAATGGAAAGAGCTCAGCACAAATTCTTGACATCATTACAAAAGGACCCTCCTCACAAGTGACCATTGTTACTCCTTGAAGAGGGTGGGGAGATGAGAAAGAAGCCTGTTCTTCGCGCTGAGTTTGATGATGAAATTCATCTTGTAAGGGGAGAAGTGGAGGCAAGTACTTGAACATTCACAGTTTGATGCAAAGCACAGATGAAGTATATTCTGTAGTTGCTTCAGGCAGTTTTGCGCATAGAAAAAAAGAAATGTTTAGAAAATAAAAAGTTTGTCTTTCTGGGTGTAGCCAGAATCAGTCTCTATCCCACCTGGACAAGTGAAAGTGAGAATCCAAAATTAATCTGATTTGTGGCAGTAAAGGTCCTTAAGTGCTTTCAACTCCTCAATCAGTGTCTTGTTTTGGTTTTCAAGCACAGCCACTCGATTTTCTAGACATTTCACATACTCCTTTTTCTTCCTGCGACATTCACGTGCTGCCTCTCTGCAAAGCAAAAAAAGGCCATTCAAATCCAGAACAATCACGTGCAGACATGAGCTACTTTGAGGTCAGACTGTTACCTAGCACTGTCATTTCCAGAATATGGAGGTACTGTTAAGAAATGCAAGTGAGGAAAACCCACTGAATTCGTAGCAATTGCTCCTCACAACTCATAAACTCAAGGTCCACACATCATTGCAATATGCAGATCCCAGTAAGATAGCACCAATAAAATTCTGTTTTTATGAAAAAAAAAGGTTTCTACTCAGTGACAAAATTCTGCTTGCAGGATTTGCATTAGTCTTTAGGCTGAGTTGAATCCTGGTGCAATAATGTGATTTTATTATCATCTATTATTCTTTTTATAGTCTTTAACTTTTCCCTTTGCTGCAGTCCAACAGGATGTTCAACTGGTGCAAAAAAGCCTTGTATTTAGCACACCCATGTATTTGCTCTTGAGCAATGCTTTATTTTAATCATGATGTCTGCATCACTGCAATGGTAATATAAAAGACACAAATAAAAACATCACAAAATAAGTAGTCACTAGGAATCACATAATTCCTTTAGTCCTTGTTGGCTGTGCCAAGAACCTGGCAGTGGTAATGTGCTGAAGCACATCTCAAGACAGTCAAGCTTTTAACCCTTGCTTGCAAACACAGTTGCCTGTAGGTAACTTGACAACATATTAAGAACACCAGTGAAAAATACCTGAAAGGTATGAGCAGGAACACCAAGGCAGAAGCCATCCTGCACAGCAACAGTGAAGGTACCAACGTTAAAAGTAAGCACAAGGTTAAAGGTCACAGGCAGATGGGAGCCCAGACAGAGGGCTCTCCTCCTACAGTGCAACTTGTCCAAGCAGCACACCGCAGACCCTTGGAAATACACAGGGAAATACATTGCCCAGAACCCTTCGGTGCAAAGCAGAACAGCTTCAAAACCAGAGCGTGTCCCTTCACTGCAAACACTACATAGACTGGTGAGACAGTCAATGTTCTGGGAAATGAGAGGACAAAATTGAGCCTGGTTCTTCCCCTTATTAGATAAACAGTAGCTGTAGTATTAGGTAAAAAAAGAATGTGTTCCAGGACCTAACTGGTAAGAAACCTCTAAAGTATTTTTTTTTAAATACAGCTCCACAAACGAGCCAGAATGAAGAAAACAGTTTGTAAACTTTCAAAGGACTCTGGTATCCATTTGTCACTCCTACAATTTCACATCCTTCCAGTCGTTCAGTGGGTCATGTGTAAAATCTAGAATTTAAGTCATGTTGGGCTGTTACCAAAAGATTATTGAGTACTACTGGACCAGGAAGTGCTTTTCAGTGCAAACTACTGACATGTCTCCTTGGGTCACAACATTTTCTTTCTTTTTGTGATTTTTCTGCCAGCTTAGGCTGCACATTAAGCCACCTCAAGGCTGTGTGCATTAGTTGTTCATTATGAATGGCCAGTTATCCTGAATTACAAGAGAGCTTTAAAAATGCAAAATTTATACAGAAAATTTGCACAATAATATCTATGAATATTTACACTATAATCCTCCAATAAGTACCACATCACCATCTGCCTCTTCATCCCTTTTCCCTGCTTTGCTCTGGAACCTAGATTTGCAAGGGTCTATTAAGCAGGCAGGCTAAAAGCACCACATGCAACATGATACTGTTGCAAAAGCTGTCAATTTAACTCAAGTGGGGTAATTCCCTATTGTTTTTCTTGGCTTTCACAAACACAAAAGCTTTATTTTACCAGAGTAAGACTGCTCACTAAATGAGGATATTCTGCGATTCTAATTAATTTTTTCTCAAATGCAGAGCGTGAAAGGGTGATATCTACTATTCACTGGTATCAGAAAAATGTATAAAAAAGAGAGATGGGTGACATTCTGTACAAAAACCTTTTAAAAAAGTGAACTCTGCTGTGCAGCATTATCTACTTCATTAAAGCCCCTCATATAAGCACTGGGTCTGCTCATGTAAGTTTCTATTGTGTTCTCAGCACAGCAATCTACACAAGATTAATGAACCTGTACATTTTTTTTTCAGACTGACAGATGAAGTTAACAAGGGGGCTTCTCCTCAGAAGGGAGGGAAGCACTGTGTTCCCACTGTCACTGTAATATACAGGTTCAAATCTGTGCCCTGTGGATAAGAGTTCAGACTTAGTGTGATGATTCAGCTCAGGTCCATGCCTTCCCTGCCCTGTAACAGCAGGATTAGGGAGCATCATGCCTGACTTCTCTTTACTGCTCCCTTCCTTTTTTAACTCCACCAACTCCCAACTCTGTAAGCTTAGCTGTTCCTCCATTAAATTCTACAGGAGCAAGTCTCTCTCTTTCAGCTCCTCTGCTGGCTCCACATGACTTCAGTCAAAAGGAGTAGCTGCTCATTTTGCCTTTCCTTGAGTTTTTCTGCCCTTGGAGGAGAAAACCCAAAGGACAAGCAGCTAAGAGAACAAGTGAGACAATCAAGAAAACACTCATGAAGAGCAGCAAGGAGAATGACTGCACAAGGCTAAGGGAAAGAATCCAGGAAAGGAATTGGATTAACATGATTGGATTAACTAAAAAAAAAAATCAACCCACCTTGTTGTCTGTACAAACATGTCTGCAGCCATGCAAGTCTCTCACCAAATACTTTTCTCCTTTGGCAACAAACAAATTCCCACACCCCACAGAATGAGTCTGACACCTTTACTCAAGGTTTCATAGCCACAACACATGGCATTAGCTGATGTGCGTCTTTGCTTTGCATCTTTAAATAAAGGCAAGTTCTTAAGAAACAATTGCATAAAATGACTAAAAAAGATCAAGATCCTTAGTGCTTGACACTCTACTTCTATGTAGAGCTGACAGAGAAAAAGAAAGTGATCTAAATGTACATGCCTGTTCTTCA
Source organism: Pitta sordida (assembly GCA_013390025.1). NCBI lineage: Eukaryota > Metazoa > Chordata > Aves > Passeriformes > Pittidae > Pitta > Pitta sordida. The sequence continues at coordinate 64,876 of WEKX01019148.1, forward strand.
TTAGACGCACTTCCCTCTTCCGTGCGGCCTCTTCTGCCGGCTGGGTGGGAAGTGCTGGAGAGGATGCCATGACTACGCCGGGTGCAATGGTGCTGGTGGGGGCGGTGCGGATCTGGTAGGTCTGCACGTCTCCTGAGGCAGCTGAAGAGACACAAGGGAGCACGAGCAGTCAGTTTGGTGACACTGCTACATACAGAGAGAAGAGCACCTCACCGTCGGTCTAACTGAGCCCTCTGGGCCACACAGGGCAGCCACCACGTGGGTCATCACTGCTGCCTTAGCTTATTAACATATGCAAGGTTTTGGGCATCCCTGCTGGAGAAGTCTTCACTTGTGCTTGATAACTTGCTTTGTCTTGCTGTATAGCTGTTCTTCTTCCTCCCTCACAGTATTTCTTTCTACTGCTCTGTTTTTTGGGCAGTTCTAGTGAAGGATGGGGTAAACACTATTTGTAGCTATGCTCCAAATGTCTATCTGCAAAAGGAGAAACTGCATGTGTTGTATTTGGTACAGAAAAAAGGGTGTAGAAATGTAGCATTTATTCCCAACAAGAGAAGCACAGTGCACTCAACTTTACTACAGTTGCCCCCAAATACTGAGGTACCGTGGGTCTGGTGCCCCCTGCCCCCTGCAAAGCCCTCCGTCTGCACTGATAGGCAGCTCAAAATTTGCCAGTGCCCGAGTGCCCTGCGAAACAGACCTCCCCAATCACGGAAAAATCAGACTGCAAAGAGGTGAATCTGAAAATGAGGAACGGCAAAGTACAGAAGGTTGACTGTACTTCTTTAGAATGAGTAAGGTTTTGGCTTTATTTTTTTTGTTTGTTTATTGTAGTCTAGGAGTGTGTTAATTTTGCCTGAGCTCATAAAAACCCCACAATACCACCTACAGAAATCATATGTCCTTAAGAACACAGAAACCAGAAGATCAATTCAACAATATATTTTTCTCTACTGTTTTCACTGATGACTGGAAACCTCTTCACTGGGTAACTTTGAAATCAACTGCTTTACAATCATAAAAGCAGGAGTACACTTTATCAATTAAAAACTCCCTTTAATACATCTCAATTGTTAATAAATTAAAACATGTATTTTAATACAATAAACCCCCACAACTTACTCTAAGTTAAAGTAGCCCTGCCAAGTGGAGGGCTAGACCAAATGATAACTTAAGGCCTTCTCCTAAATTGTTCTATGATTCCAAGGCTCACTGATTAACTACTATTGTGACTAATTACAAATCACAATAGGAAGGAATTCTGACTTGTAATTGAAAAGGGGAAAAATTCCAATAAACAAAGTTTAGAATCAAAAAACCTTCTTTCATATATGCAGATATGGGAGAACTTGGAACTCTGAAGTTTTTCCAGAACATAAAAAAATGTGTGTGGACACAATACAGGAAATACAGCATGGAAGACCAAAAATAAATATATTGGGAAGTAAATGCAAAATACCTGCAATTTTATCAATCTAATCTAAAGGGAAAGGTTCCAAAAAAATGTGACCAATAGCTTTATCCAGAATATCCTTTAATAATTTTAGAGACTTACCATACCAAAGCTGTTAATTCTGTTCCCTGATACATATGAAGGAGCAACTTATACTGTCAGCATGGAAACAATGTTACACAGAATGACCGGATGTGAAGTTTCTCACCTTGTACAACAACTTGGTTGCTGGGTACAAGTATCTGTTGTCCGTCTGTGGTCTGTGCATATTGTAAAATGGTGGTGCCGGGTTGGGTTGCAGCTGCATTGGTCATTGTCAATGTCTGGAGACCTTGGACTCCATCTGTGCCATTATTAGATAACTGTATTGCTCCTCCTTGGGTAATAGCAACTGCAGACAAAAAAATCAACACAGCATTTCAGACACTAATTTACTCATTAAATTACTGTATTAAACCTAGATGTGGAAGAATACTGACATGAGTTAAATCCCTTGAACCCTTATACACCCTGAAATCACATCCATGGCTTTAATGTACATTAAAGAAATAATGCGTTTTCAATTTTTTGTGAGCTACAATCCTCCCCCGGGGAATATGTTTTAATTTTTTAGTTAAGAGTTTCTTCTTGGTTCATTTAGGTCTTTTTCCCAGTTCTTATTTTTTTTCTTCTTAACTGAAATTCCTCTCCTCTTCCATACCTTATGCCCTTCTGTCTCCTCTGCTGCTATTGCTATCTGTTTTGTGTTTCACTTCCTTCTTGCTTTGCATTTTTTCCCCTCTTCTGATTGTATTCCTCTTCTCTACAAGTTCCTCAGACCCTTCCTAGCAGTTTTTTCACTCGCAAAGGTCCAGTTTCCTTCATGTAGTCTTAACTCTACTGGTTTTTCTTTACCTTGCTTTCCCTCAATCCTGACATGCAGGTACTCTGGGACATCCCTCCTCACTCATAATTCCACAGAATTTCACTGTGTTTCTGTATTCAGACATCCCAAAATCTCAGGTGTCTGCACAATTAACTGTAACTATTACAGTTATAATAGGAATCAAAATTAACCACACTCATTTCAATAAAATAAAGCAGAGTACTGGGCAAAGTGGCTAAGGAGGTGAACAGAGATAGAAAAATTTAAAGATATCTTGTGAGAAAGACGTAAACAAGTAGTTCTTCCTCTCTTTTGTATATTTATTACTGCATGTTTGTGAGACAGCATGTGACTTCTGTCTTTACTAATGTATCCTCAATCCCTTAAATCAAAGCACTGTATCTGTAAAATCTAGTGAATGAAGAAAACACAGAAATGTATATTTATTACATATTTCAAATAAGATTGTTGAAGTTCTTATTTTTTCAGGACTTTCTAAAAATGCACTTGCAGACTACAATGTTTTTTCTATTAATGAGGTTATGGTTTTGTGAACAACTATTAATCTGCGGAGAAAAAAGCAACTTCTGAATTACCTCATCTAGTTCCTGAAGTGAAGAAGTTTGTGACAGCATTATGGTTAGTTCCTATTTTACCTCAGGATGCATTAGCTGCACCAAGTAGCAAACAGTCCCAGAAGGTTAACTGAACCTTTCAAATACTTACAAATAGGAATGTGTTTAAAAGGCATAGTTATCAGTCAAAATAATATCTTTTTTTTCACCTCCTGCTTTGTCTCAGTCCAAAGTTAGTTACAGAAATAATAGTTCTTCATCTTCTCATCCCCACTTACTAGCACCACTGAGAAATTCAGACTACATACTGTACTGCCCACTGCTGGTTTGGTAAATGGGAGTTGGCACCGTAACAGTGGCGATGGCAGGTGCTGCTGTTTCCTCTTCGGACTTTTCTTCTTCAATCCTTGGCACTCCTGGGGCGTCTGAGGACAAGTCATTCAAAATTTTTCTGGCAAAGACAGTGTGTTGTAGAGATTTCAATAAAAATTGGGGGGGGGGGGGAAATATTCTATTTGATACACAATGCTGGAGAAAACTGTAAAGTTCAGTAAGCCAGCAAGGAAAATATGGGTGCAGAATGAAAAACACACTATCTTCAAACTCTTATTGAAGAGGATTATTCAAAGTGCCCAGCAGAGATGGATGGGCAAGGGAGCCAGCACAGAAGTGCTGTGCTTCTCAAAACCCAAGATACAGCTATCACAACCATCCCTCTATCGTGAAAATATGTTTCTCTCATCTATTTTTGTTTCCTGCTTTTAGCTACATAAAGATTTGAAGAAAGCAAAAATACATTAAACCCTGTCTCCTCACATACATTATGGGAACGAGTCCATTTCAGAGACCATAAACACCTTAGTCAGAGCTGAGTACAAAGGAAGGTGGCAGAAATGCTTGCAGGGAGCAACCAGCTCATAATGTAACACCTGCCTGGGAGAAAATACCCAGTCACACAGTTACATTCACAGGTGCCCTGCCTGAGAAAGTTCTGAGATTAGCATGAGTAAAGGAAAGAATATATTGTTCAATTACTTCCATGAGTTAATTAGCCAAAGCCAAAACTCCTACAGGCCCCACTGAACATGACTGTAGACTGACTACAGCATTTTCTGCAATTTGCATCACTGAGATCAAACACTGTCCTTCTCCGAGGATTGTCAAGTCCTCTTCACTGCTGGCATATTCTATTATGTCACTGCAAATAGGTCCTTAGGTAAAGGGTAGTATTTTTTGCAATTCTCCTCATGTGTTTTCCAGTGGATTGTCACCAGAACTCACTGAGGGATGAAGCAAACACAGCTGCAGACCCCAAGTTCCAGGACAACACTAATTTCTTATATAAGGCTCCTAAAGCTGTGGGAACCAGAACATCTGTATGGAGCTACAGTGATCCCGAGTTTCATGGGTCATCAGGTCCTCTCCGCTCCTACGACCATGAAGATAGAAAGCTCATGAATATGCAATTAAGCCCCACCCATCACCCTGCTCCCCTCAGCTCGGGAACGCTGTGCGGCCTTCCCGGGACTGCCTCGCACCCTTAGCCAGCTCAGGAGACCAAAGGGAATGGCTTCTGCCCATTCCCATCCAGGGAGTCCTGGGATTCCTGCCTTTTGCTGCCATACCGAGCCCAGAAACCCTGTGGGCACTGGCGCTGCTGGAAGTCCCAGAGCTGGGGACAGCCCCCCCAGCGGAACTGTGCGGGGCTGAATCTTCTGCCACTGTTTATTCCCTGGTGCATCCAGGCTGGGGCTTATCTAGCTGTGTGTGTGTTTGAAGTCAACTCAACTGTGTAGAAGCATGGCGTGCGGGCTGGGGGTGCCATGGCAGTGGGGACCACCGCAGCATCGCCAGGGTCCCTGCTCCTGCCACTGCAGCTGCCCCAAGCACGCCCCCTCAGCACTCAGGGGCTGCAGGGGGCAGGGCGGCAGGTGGGGATTATTTACATATTCATGAGCCATCTATCTTCATGGCGTTATCTGCACATGCCCAGATGCAACCTTTCGCAAAGGACTGAACCCACAAAGAGCAAAACCACAAAGAGGCAAGGGTTTACTGTATGTGGGGAGAGCAGTCATTCTGCTAAGCAGCCTGACAGAGCTTTGCTGTTGCTGCTCTGACTCCGTGTGCGTGTAAGAACCCCAGCACTGCACAAGCTGTGCCAAGTGCCACTTGGACAAGTAAAAAATTCCCTTCCATAGAGTTTGCAGTCTAGGTGTTAGACCAGAAAAATTAGAGAATGAAACAGATGAAAAAATTTGGAGAAAGCAGGGATGATGAGGAACAAAACTCAAAAAGACAAAAAGTCACTTTTTAAGCTCATGTCAGTATGACCTGAGCTCAGTAAAACCTACTTTGGCCATGATAAAGATGGATTTAAGACAAATGGTGAACGGACATGGGGAACACAATGTACTTTAGTAGCAGAATCACAGTGGAGTTTCTGAGGAAGAGGTATATCTAGCTTTCAATTCAGTGAACATATCTTCGCCTATCTTGTCTCTGGGCCAGTTTCAGCAGTTTGAATAATGTCAGCTGGGAAGTCACTAAACAGCAGGGGTCTGGCTCAGCCTTTCTGACATGATCTACACCAGCCCAGAGCCTGAGCTGTGTATACAAGTACAACAACTACAAAGTTTTGCTAAGTCACCAGGATCTGGTTGGAAGACAGAGGCTGTGCCGTGGTATCAGTGTGTGCAAGGCAGTCCATCTCCATAAGAAGTCAGGATGCACAAGTACCCTCTTCTCAGTTTTGCTGCTTGTTTACTTGGCTCTGTTGTCTCACCATACACAGCCATTCTTCCATATATAGTAAAAACAAGTGTCTCTATGCAGGGGCAGACTCCAAGGAGCCTGTGGAAGCCTTGAAGTTAGCAACATTGCTCCTCACAAACAAAAGTATTTTCCCAGATTTCTTATGGCTAGGGATCTTTAGCAGTGATTTTCACTACCTTCACAGAACATCCTTGAAGGCTGCTGGAGCAGGTAGAAAATGATCTCCAAGTGCTAAAAAAATACCATGGTTGAGATAAGCCCAGGTCTAGAGTTTAGCTTCTATTTCTAAGGCTATGCTCACCAAGAAAAGAAAGGAGCATATGAATTTTCTGACGCAGCAGGAATCCACAGGTCACGTAAAACCTACTGAATTCCAGAGATGTTCCTTAATGCTTTTTACCATATTTTAAGAATGAAAGTGGGATTTAGTACAGACACAAAAAACCAGTATGAAGGCTTAATTAATAAAGTAACATATGACTAACATCATGTGAAGGAGCACCTCAGCTGGTTTTGCCGCAGAGGTTATTTGCCATGACAACTAAAGACACTAGATGCCTATCATTACCTTCAACTCATATTCTGATACTTCTAAAACACAAACAATTTTGCAATTCCCTCAGAGCCACAAAACACTGCATGTGCACTGAAAGTCTCAGGGGAGGAAGGAATTAAGTTTGACTGCTGCTAGCACTTCAACTGTAATGAAAGACAGTGAGGTTGATTTTCTGCAGACTACAGATTATACAGAAACCACTTCTTCCAAAGCTTTGGTGTATTTCAAGTATTATTTATTCATTAAAGCTATCTCTAAGGTACCTAGCACAATGGTACTTCAATGCTCCCCAATTGTGGCAATTAGCATATTCTCAGCTCACTTCTCTCTTAAATGAGCGTAACAGCTGAGGTTTCTTCCTCCTCTTTCAATTCGATTATCTCTTTACATCCTATTCCATATTCCAACTCCAAGACATTGCAGAAGTGAGATTTCAATTAAATGGTAAACCTCAAAATAATCACACAATTACACTATTTGTCTCCCCATGGGGACACACCCATCAGACAAAATGCTTCTGCTTTAACCTCTGTACCTGTAGGAGGGTCGTCTGGAAAGAATTTCTCTTCGTTTCTGTGAGTCTGTGACACTGTCTACTGATTCCTGTGAATCTTCACTTTCTGCTATGGTGGAGATCTGTAAACAAGAACAGCAATCACATTTGACAAGACACTTCCAATGTCTTTAAGGAAATGTTGCCATCCTGTGAAAAACACTACAATGTAAGTATTATACAGTGCTCCTATCTAGGACCAGACCCAGTAAAGGATTACCACAGTCAGTTATCTACCCATAAGTCCTTTATAACTTAAATACTAAAATAAAAAAAAAATAACAGTAAACCATCCATACATTTTTGCCTTCCATGATTCTTTTTTTTCCGTCTATTGTAAGGAAACAAAGAAAGATTTTGTCAGTAAAATTTAGAGATGATGACTAAGATTAAGATAACAAATATTTGGAAAAAAAACTGAATTAGAGAAATATCAATTTATAAAATAATGGAGTAGATGTGTTAGAGACATGGCCTTTGTGGGAGGAAATTGTCAGGAAAATGTCATACATGAAGATGCTAAAAAATAATGTAGTGCAGCAAATCTGAACAAATATGCTAAAAAAAGAAATATTCATGCAAGAAAGCTAAAATGTTTGTATCAATCATATTTAAATAATTTTAAATTCCAAGTATGCCAAAGGTATAAACCCATCTCTAATACCTAAAAACAGGTACTGTTTTCCACATGACAAAGCTAACAATGCCTGTGTGAGAAACAGAGCTCACAGCCTGACATTTTATGTACTGTAGTGAAGGCACCCACATCTCAGTTATCAGATGGAGGGCCTGAACATGTCCAAGGCTGGGCTCTGGATACCAAAACATGCTTGATTTGCATTGAACCAGGTGAATTCCAAGCATGGTTTCACTGTCAGTCTCTTATCTTCCACCTCTGGGCTAGCAACTTCTGCAATCTGAAAACTGGTCACCTCTGATAGATTAAAACTCTAAACTCGTGACTGCAATGGCTGAGGAGGGGAGACCCTGCCACAAACTCAGCACTAAAGCTGATACGGAAAAAACAGAGATTATATCAAAATGGTCTAGCTTTAAATTAGACATGCCTTATTTCTTATAATAATATCCAGTTGAATATTTGTATCAAAAGTCACAATGTCTACTTCTAAAAATTAAACATTTTTGAGCTCAGTGCACTAATAGCAAATGAACAGTGTCCAGTCCTTCCCCTGTGGAGCTGCTGTTTGCCAAATAATTTCTGTATTCAGTAACACTGAGCTTCAAGTGGTTAAAAAGGAAGTTAGAGGTTTCAAAGTTTTCAGACTACTTGTCTCCTACATCGTCAAGCTACCTCATCATATTGCATTACCTGTCTTGCTTTACAGAAGAGAAAATCGTAAGGCTTTACAAAGCACACAACACTCAACAGGCACATTTTAAAACCATTTCTATGTAAGGACTGATAGGTGTATTTTAAGCACCGTTAACAAACAGACATCGGTTTTGTGAAACAATGCAAATCGGTTTTGCGTAACAAAAACTCCTGTCCCAGAATACCAGATTCTAATATTAATGACTAAAGATTACAGTAGGGAAAAAAAGGACCACCCTGTTGTTCACTTCAGAATAGTATGAGCTCTTAGTCAATAAAGGTGTATGAAAATACAAGAGACAGAAAAAATAGAGTAATACTGTAAGAAAAACCATGAAGCTGTTACACTCACCAAACAAATTCTAGAAGGAAATGAAACTCAGCAACCTTTGACAGTGAAAAGTGTTTAAACCAGAACAGGAAAAAAGTCACAGAGTTGCAAAAACTACAGATTTTGCCTTCGACGTACTCTTAAAATTTATATAAGCAAAAACACAATCCAGGACACAAACATATTAGAAAACAGTACAATAACAGGATTAACACAAAGGCCAAATTCACATATTAGGAATTTCTTCAGTCAGTACCTGAACTGTCTGGACCTGTGGAGACTGAATAACTGATGGCTGGGCAGCCTGAATTACTCCGTGCACTTGAACCGTCTGCCCATTGGGCAGCTGAACTAAGGTCACCGTGGGTGCAGAAGACGTTGCATGAGCTGCTGGCATAGATACCTGCAAAGAAGAGACAGTGAACACAAATTAGGTTATTGCAAAATCTCCTTATTTCAGTACACATTTTGGTGAAAAACTCTCTTCTAGACCCCAATAGGATGACCCGAGTGTTTCAGATAATATAAAACCTCATGAACTGCCTAAGCCCAACACCTGACCTACTTTACATACGAATTTAATGCATAATTTCTGCAGGCTCAAAACATAATTTGTAAAATCGCTGACAAGAAAAACAGAACTCCCTCTATATTCAGGTAACTTGCTACAAACACACTGTTACCTTTCACTTACTTCAGCTGGATACTGCTGGGACTCGTGTGTACTCCTACAGACACTGCTGAGTCAAAGGCAGAAACATATGGGAGGGGAGCTATTTTAGCTCTCACTCAAGAAAATGAGAAGTGTTTGCCAGATGTAAACATTTTTAGGGACTCATACCTTTCAGACTTTCTACAGACTAAACCATATTGAGTAGCTGGCAAAGTCCACTTAAATGAAGAAAAGCAATAGACAGAAACCCTGTGAGTCTGCAGCGGAAATAAGTATTTTGTAGGCAGTTGTTGTGATTCCATGTAACAGATCAACACAAACTCTAGTCCTACAGCTTGAGGAAAAATTGCCCACGTTTTAAACCCTCAGTTCTTGAACACAACCGTGTTTCTCCAGCACAGATCTGCAGGCATAGCAGCTCAGCCAACAGGGATACACCAATGACCTCAGCATGGTATGTGAGCACATCCTGCACAGGGGCTCAGGCTCCGAGCACAGTGGTACCCACACAAAGCTGTTCACATCTCACAGGGGAGGCACACTCTGGCAGCCCACAAGCACTAGTATGGGCAGCTGGAGTGCCATGCACCAAGGCTGCTGCATGGCTGGGCCACTGCCCCAGTGCCCCCTCAGTGTTGAGCAGCTGTCTGGTGACAGATGCATGTGTTCAGGGCTGGGGGCTCCTGAGGGACAGGAGGGTGCCAGGGTGGCTGTACCAGCGCACAACGCCCTTGGCCTGCGCACCTCCCACCTCCCGGCCCTCAGGGAAGGACTGCAGGCAAGCGGAAGCTGCTCTGCCAGATCCAGCCAGGTCACGGGTCGCTGGCTAGCCAGCCTGCTTCTGGACACCCAAGTTAGGAAAATTTACCAATCCTCTAAGGTTCAACAGCATTTTAAAAACACTCAATCCATGTAGCTCCAGTGCAAGAAGGAGCTGCACGGCTGTCCTGCCTAATCTCACAGGGCTGCTATGTACCCGATGCAGAAGGAAATCCTCTGCTGTCCCTGTGAACACGGGGCTCTCAAAAGGCTGCAGTAGCTGATCTCTGAATTTCCATAAACATCCACCACTTACAATGAAATCTCGCTTAACAACAAAATTAAAGGGAATTACATGTAGACCTCTCTCCTCCACAGCTGTCTATCCCTAATCCACCAATTTTCATTTGCTTGTACCTTCCTTTTTCAGGAAAACAGCTGCAGCATTACATGGTGGTACTTAACTCATATCTGAGAGAAACCACGGCTGAGATTAACATGAGCACACTTTCCTCTGGCAAATTATATTCCTTTACCAAGCAACCTTTTTTAATAATGCATGTCTGACTAAACAGTCCTTGGCAAAGCCGATCAACTGGAGGCCACTATGGCTGGATTAAGCCCACAGCAGAGTGTAACTTCCGCAGATGTCTCTGACTCATACCTTGTGGAACTGGGATAAGTTTCCTTTTGACTCTGAAAACTACTCTGAACTCACTAAAACTGCAGCAATTAAACGAAGCTTGCAAGAGGGGTGACCTTACACGAGATAATGAAGGAATTAGATTGACATAATTAGTTACTTAGATTTGGCTAAGCCTCTGAGGGCACTCCCTAATGCCAAACACTTCCACTTCACATATTAAAAAGTACGTATAACAATGTAACAGCGATGTGAACAACCCAAGGAATTATGTTTAGACTGTTGTATCACCTCCACAAAGAATGTACAGGCTGGGGAGAAGCTAAGGTGCAAATAATACAGTGAATTACAACGTGGTGGTTCACATGCATTTTAACCATTCTTTATAGCTCTCTCTTACTTGGAAAAAATTCTCATTTGAGTACTGGGGTAATTTTTTCCGAATAAAGTGCATTCAACCCACTACATACTTGTAAGTTCAGCTCCCTGGAGGTTAGTATGTTAGCACATAAATTTAAAACATTCTTGCTTCTCTGGACTAAATCTTAATGCACATCGAGTGAGAAGCAATTTACTGGGTTTGCAAGAGAAATAAACTACTTCCACTCAGTTCACACTGAAGTGTTATTCACACCACCTACATCCTGTGCTGAAGTTAGACAGTGAGAAAGCTGCCCAAAGAAGCAAGCTGGTGCAGGGCAGCTGGTGGCTTGTAAATTCACACTACAGCTTCACCCAACAAAATCACCCTGCGCATTTTAACAGCTCCAATCCATATACTATCACTTGAATGCAAGTGTGGTATCTCTGGATTACCAAAAGGTGTAATGACTTCAAAAAGATGCTAATAATTTATAAAACGGTGATTTAACACTTGTGCCACTTAAATGACACTCAATTCTGTAAACGATAAGACCTAAACCACCTGTTTGTTTTTTGCAGTTCTAAATAGTTCTAAAATTAAATGGTTGCAGAAAGGAGCTAAACAGATTCTGTCCTCATTTATACAATGGAGTTGCTTCTGGCAACCATCAGTGTATCCACAAATGAAACCAGGTTCCAAAATCAGAGATGGAGCTGGGATTGCATCTCTTGTCTCTCCAAAATAATTTGGGGATAGTAAATGATCTACTTCTGTCTCTCTGAACAGCCAACAATTCTGTTAAATTCTGGAGAAAATAGCATAGCATGAGCTGTCAAATGTCAGATAGTTTGTTCCATTTGGTTATAATGCCTCATGATATTAATCCCATTTGATGTTGTATTTGTTGCATTATTTATCTAGATTTTCAGTTTGTTTTCTTCAGAATTAAACTGACTACCATAGACAAGCTTTTAACAGAAAACATGACAGCAAGACAATCCAGTCAATATAAAAAAGACAGTAAATTACACAAATTGAAAAAATACCTTTGAGTAGTATGGTTGTGGTAAAGAATGCTAGAAATATTTTCATTCATTATTGTGTTAACATCATACGATTTACACACATACAGTTCTTCAGAACTAACACAGCTTAGTGTGATGGGAAGTTAAAATTCCTTACTGTTTTAAAATGTGAAAACAAATATTACATCGCACCTGTTTCCGAATGGTATCAATGGAATCTTCTCTCAGGCCTGTCAGCAGACGTTATCCCTCTTAAAAATATTATCCAATAGGTAAAACTATTACACCATATGATTTTTATACCTGGGCTAACGTTGCAATCTGTGGTTGTGACTGTACTGTCATCTGTTGGGTTTCTGCCTCTGTACCGGCTGCATCTCCACTCTGCTGGTTCTCTGCTCCAGATTCCATGGTCATTTAGTTACCTACAATCACAATATTTGTCGTAAGTCTGGGTTGGTATGCAAGTCCATTATTCTTGGTGGATCTGGTAGCAATCACTGCAGCTGCATTCCCATTACTACACGCTGTTTCAATTTGCTTGTTAAATGTTGCCAAACTATTATCATTCAGGCAAATTTTTTTCATGCCAGGTGTCTGCCTCAGGTTGATTTTTCTGGGTGTAATGTTTCTGAAAAACAGGTCCAGTCTCCTCCAGCAATGAGATCAGAAAAAAATGCATTTTGCTCATCCTAAAAAAAAATGCTTGAGCAATGGCACTATGATGACCTAGCACCTCTGCAATTTGGATTAACGACCTGCAGTGTGTCAGGAAGGGCACACCCTCAGCGCAAGGTAACAATATGCCCTGCTACAGCCTTCCCTCTCCCCCCAGCTGCAACCTGCAGATAACCAATACCAATTGCTTCTGTGCTGAGCACCCAGTTTTCAATTGCCCTTCTGTCTGAACTAAACCTGCAACATCTCCATGCAAGTTATTTCCACAACCAGACTCTGTATGGCTCTACGTCACAGCAACCGGGCCTTTTCTACCCAGTATTTTTAAATCAGTGCACATAAAGATGGGAGCCATTTCTACTTGAACCTGACTGAAAATGTTTTTATAGAGGTACACAGTAGTGGGTTATGACCTAGGTTCTATATCATATATAGCTCCTAATACACTTACATTTTTACACAGTAACTTAGGAAGCCTAGATCACCAGAACCCAGAATTCTATAAAAAGAGGTTGCATAACTTTGAAATCCATGCACGTAGGCTGAGTGCAATGACTGTTAAATTCTGCACTGATCTGTGAAAATCACTTTTCGGTTCTCCATTAAATACTGATATAGAAGCATTTGATATCAAAAAGAACTTCAAGATACAAGGAAATGTTCCAAATGGTGATATAGCAATACCACTGTATTATGCAGCACTCCAAATACCAAATATAAAGAATGGGTATTACGTATGACCTGCACAGCCACCACACTAGTTCTTTGTACCACCCTGTGCTTCCCAATCTACTCAGGTCTCTGGCTACCCTAAGGCAGCACACCTCTCCTCGGAGGTGGTGCAAAACAACTGGCAGAGCATTTCTGCTTTGGGAAAGGGCCTGGATGCGGGGAGTGCCCAGATCAGAAGAAAGGTGGAAAGCAGCAGAAATGCCCCTCTCCTTCCTGAGCTTTACTGGCTCCCCCAAGAAAGACTCAGAAGTGTCAATACAGGTGGTGGCACCATGTCCATACTCAAGACAGTTAATTTTAAACAAGGAGTCAGGGGAACTGTCACTTCAATGCAAACTATACTTCAGTATTACAGGAAAGAGAACTTTGTACTACCTAATGCAGTACAGTCGCATGTAAACCCTGAGTACAATATGAAACGTCTGTCTTGCAGTAAGTGATTGCTAATCAACAAAGATAAAACAGCTTCAGAGTTGTAGCTGCATGCTACATCAAAAGAAAGCAAGTCAATGTATATAAATCAAAATCTGTATATTTATTATTGAGAGTGACTGTTTAAATGAGCTTTGGTTTGTGTGTGTGAACACTGAAATGTTCAAGTATCAAATGCTGAGTTCCAACATGTTTAGTTCCAAGTCAGCTTAATAATTCCTGAGAAATGAAAAGAAGGAAAAGAATTAAACCTGATTTCCCCCCCCCCAAAAAAAAAGAAGAAGAAGAAAGAAAACATACAGATTTTTAAAAAAGCAAATTAGATTATTCTAAGCACTGGAATTCTGTTATGCCTCTCTCTGTTGCCATGATTTCTGTGTCGCATAAACAACATATTAGTCTGACAAACGCTCACAGAGAAATAATACTCTACCTATACATATATATGCATAAACTGATTATGAAAGAAATTAATTGTAAACTCAGTGCGTATTAAGTAGTCTAGATATTATAATTTTTCTAAGAATTTCAAGAACAGCCTGTGCTCATACAAATACAGTAACCCCATTCTTTCCTAGGAAGCTTTCTCCATGTGGCATTTCATCTTTCAAAAAGCACAAAAGAAAACTCATGCACTATTACTATTTCTAATACACATTACCAAACAGTTCTTAAAGACTTACTGAAAAGTTACATGATTTTCTATCCCAATTTTAACACGAGTTATAGTTTAACAATCTTAGTCCTCCATGTTATATGGCCCCCCCTTTTTGGGGGTATTTTCCACTTTCAAAACTACAAAGTACAGCACAGATTACTGCAGGTTTCCCTTTGATTTTTACCATTTCAGACCGTCTGTTCCAGATAAGCAAATCAACAACTTGTTCCCGATTCAATGCATGTACCATGGTGACTCCAGCCAAAAGACTACCTCATCAGAACCATTTCAGGAGCAGATCTTTTACATCACCAACATCTCCTAGATGAGTATCTGAAAAGAACTTTAAAAAACAACTTTCCAGCTACAAATTCAAGTAAGATGCAAAACTAATACTGCTTTTGTTCGCTGATGGAAATTGTAGCTCCACCATGGAGTCAATTGCTCTACAAAGGGGAAACATACAAGTGAGGAGTCGCTTGAACCAGGTATTTAGCAATGTTCACAATAGTAGATGTGTTGCCAAACTCCTGCTGATAAATGCAATGTTTTCCTAGGAAGAATTTCCAATCTTCTCACACTCTATTCAGCAAAGAACCTCTGGTTTTACAAGCTTGGCTTCTACACTTGCATCACCTTTTGCATATGTAATGAGCAAAAGGATGAACTGTTTGACATACCTCCTCCTCCGTAACACCAACATTATAGAAACCAAATTCTTAACATAAGCTGCAAACAGCTAAAAGGAACTTCTTCATTACATACTGGAAGCACCAAGCAATGCAGGAAATGGCCTGCAAGACTTACAGCTTGACACATGCAGTGTGAGTTTCCAATGACTTGTACTTTTTGGATAAACTCTCCATCTCATGTTACTCGCAGGTTCTAAGTACTCTTGAATTTGGTCCAATTTACCTTGCACTTGTACATCACAGTATTTGTATTCCGAAACTTCATTACTACATTTCACTGTGATCTGTGAGCATTATGGCACCATACTGCAGATACACTGGTGACCACATTGTCTTACATTCGGGTATGATCAAGATTGCCAACATACACAGGACCATGCACCTAGAATACAAACCACTTAATGTAAGTTTTGTGTATGGGTAAGGCCATCATGGCTGAAATTAAGGTTGTCAATTCATGCTAGTTCTTGAAATTTACAGTGTAACATGAAAATGTTTGGTTTGAAACCTTAACCTCCCCATACATACAAATGGACACCAATCTTCACATTTCCTTTCTAAGCACTCATACCCCTGGTCTAGACAACCTTTGCTGACCAGTATACGAGTGTCCTTCTTCTCTTGCAGGTACTCAGGCCTACCCTGACACCCCATCGTTTCACTCCTCTCGCCCCGTTTGCAGTGTCCCACCCTACCACTGATCTCCCTGGCAGCCACCACACCGGGACTTCCCTGGTGGGGAACAAGTGTTCAGGTCATGGACAGCATATGGGAGCAAAGGAGCACACTTCTCATTTCCCCTTGCTTCCCCACTACCATCCATCCTGTCAGGAGAGGACATCTCCCTCCCCACACCCCAACCCCCCTGTAATTGCTGTGTTCCAGATGAAACCAACTAAAAAAACCAGTCAGCTATTAACCACCGGGGCTGGAAAACTAGAGACTTCTTGCCTAAAACATCCTGGCTATGAACTTCTGAACACCAGCTAAGGAAGCTAGTGAGGCTACCCGGTTTGAGATGGCTTAACTCCTTACTTATACAATACACAATTTTCTGTCTTAGTCCAAAAGAGGCAGCGCAGTACTTGCTAATACTTCTTAATAATGACATATTTACTAATGATCCAAAACTCCATAGGTGAACAGTCCAACAGCAGAACATTAGGTGACATCTGGTTTTAGCTAGCAATTTGTTTTAGCTAAATCAGGGCTGGGAGAAAGGAGTTCAGCAGAAGATAACTAACTGTGCCAGATGAATTTACACTACGACAGCAGAAGAAACACAAGCAATTACAGAATGCAGGGAAACTGAACTACACACACTGCAGGAAAGTCCACATAAACCTGTCTCCTTAGTTGCATAAACTGGAAAGGGCACCTAGGGACTACTGCAGATAGATCAGATTTCGGTTTCACAGCCATCTATGACAAAAAACCCTAAAGTGTTAGACTGCAACAATAGTAACAGGGTAATCTTTAACTACTAAATGTGTATAGCTGATCCCTATACATCAGCTGGATTACAGTACAGAGATTGGGAGCCCATCTTAAAAACGGGTTCTGTGGAATTTGGATGTTCAGAGGAGCCAAGTATTTAGGGCAATGAAAACCTGTTTTATGAAGAGACTAGACAGACTTTTATTATTTACCCCAGAAAGGAGAGAAATGCTTCATACACTAGAAAATCTATTTAAATTGTTAGCAGGGTAACTAACTAAAAACATGCAATGTCTGATCATAAAAAGAGTATCAAATTGTAAAGTACGAAAATGAAAAATTTAAAATATGTATAGAAAATTATGAAAATGGATACTTGATACTTAACTGATACTGCATAAATAGAGCAATGATGTTACTGATGTTAAGAAACTTAATAGGCTTCAGGTTAGTCATACACTTGGATAGCAAGAATATCTGAGAATATCCTGAGTTAGTACCGTTACTTCATACCAAAAAATAGTGCAGAGCTGAAAGGAAGGTAAAAACCTCCTGAGTCAAGATTTAAATTGATCTCTAATCTTTAAAAATTCAAATAAAGATTTTCATCAAGAGTCACATGTGATTATGCCATGTGTAATTTCTGCAGGTTCCAGCAGCCTTCTGGGGTACCTACTGATCTTCATTATCTTAGGTAATGTTAACTCCTGCAATCCCTGTTAATTTAATGAGCATCCTCCCCTCCCATCTGCTTACAGGGCCAGGATAAAATATAATTCTGTCTTCTCACAGCTTTCTTCTCATCATCGCTCTCAAGTACCCACTCATTGATATCCCTGTGGTCTCCCTGCTCTATCTTGCTTTCGTACTCCTTTTTCTATCCCTGCCCAAAATACCCCCATGAATTCCAGCATGTCTCCTGAAGGTTAGGCACTGCTCCTTGGCTTCTCCTGGCTCATACAAACCATGGATTTTTCCTGCTCGGCAGACAGGCTGCTTTTCATCTCCCAAGGCAGTCTGGAGGTCAAAAAAAAAGGTGGAGGTCCTTTCCCAAACACCATTAAATCCAAGAACCAAAATATCACACTGCGGCTGTTACAGCACATAAAACCTCCCATCTACTTTCATATGTGAAGGTCCTGAATGCCCAAAAGCTTTCTATGTTTTTCAGTCGTACAGTTGGCACAGTAAAACACACCATCTTTCCCTGAAAGCCTTTCTTTTCTGTCTTCAGTAACATTATGGTGACAATTCACTGTTAGAAGTTAAAGCTTGCACTGACAGTCACTGGCCACACAATATAACTACACCTCGAGGCAACACAGTTCACTTTACGCCTCAGATGTACTATTATCACACCTGCTTGCAAACATGCACAGCTTTACCAAGTGACACACTTTTAAAGTCTCCCTCTCTGACTTTTAGGGTTTTTTTATTAAAGTATGCACACAGATTTTGAACAAAACCTCATGACATCCTCCAAACCCAGTGCAGAGCAGAGACCCAACAAGCCCATGCCCATTTTGAGCGCAACTTACACCTCATTCAGTCAAATCTTTTCCCAGCCATCACCTGCAGAGGCCACCTGCAGAGACAGGCACATTAGGTTCCTGATCCAGTTCAATATCCAGACACTCAGTTGCTCATGGCAGTAAAGGATACGGGCAGCTAAAAGGGAAATTGAGGCAATGCCTGTTGGTCAAGCCCTGTATTTGGATTTATTCACTGCAGGCGTACAATTGTTCAGGAAGCAAATACAGCTCCACTATTCAAAGTTCCAGGAATCTGACTTATTCCATATTTACTGCATGTGGCTTTAAAAAGCCACAGATCCACCATGAAAGCACTGGGAAGGCCATCAAACACCATTCTGGTGCACTATTGTTTTTACCTTTCCATCACAAATATTGAGAACATTCGCATTCCATCTGTAAACATTTCCACTGTCACCTTGCAGTGTGGCAGCCCTTTCAGCCACAGCTCAACAGCCACTTTATAAACTCCATTCAGTAGCTGCCAGACTGAAAGTGTACAGAGAAAAATAATTTTATTTACAGCTTACACATCGGACTTCAAATAACCAGTAATAAATGCTTAACAGGAAAAGACTGACCCATAATTCTCTCTCTCTGTCACTAATGACTACAGTGGGTTGCCACAGGAATTGTAATTTACACCACAGCTTCTTTGTCATCCCAAGCTGGCACTGCCCCTGTCACTGCTCGTAGGTATTTGCTCTTCCTGTCCTCTCCCTCAGGTGACAAGATTGTGCGTCATGCTCTGAACACAACCTATGTTTGCTGCTTCATCTTAAATCCACTTTTTGCCACCTCACTGAATGGGTTCCCCACAAAGCCACTCAAAGATTATGCCAGCTTCTGGGCCAGGGCAGCCCAAATGCCGGGCAAACTGAGTAGAAGTGCAACTGAGAGAATGGTCTCAACAACCAGCTCCACCAAAAATGCCCAAAACGGAGAGGAGTCTTCAGATTTTTTGTGTTCACACAGAGCAATCTGTCAGGCAAATTGAAGAATAAAAAGCTGGAAAAATTCTTCTTGTCACTGAAGTTAAAGTATTTCATCTTGAACATGAATGTCTTGCACAAAGCAGAATCACTCCATCAGCTGACTCTAATACCTGCGGTCCCACTTCTGTCTCCATCAGTATGACACTTGGAGCAGTGTCTGAAAACGCTGCTGACTGAATATTGCTGGCTCAATTTCCCTTGTAACAGCCATTGCAAAAGAGCTGAACAAGGCATTGTTTTCATACAGATCATAGAAGAAATGAAATCAGAAGCCTTGATTAAATGTAACAATCTTTTCTGGCTCATGACTTTTCCAACAAAACTTACGCACTTCAAAAGAGTGAAAATTTCATATGTAATAGATTTAGACGTGAATGCTGGAAGTATTGGAAATTACTTGTGTTGCACGCTCAACTTCTCTTTCACTAAATTAAAAGTAGTGGCAGATTTTAAAACAAGGACAGAAGACCAAAAACATAACCTCACATCTACAGTGGTGAGCACCCAAACCAGCAACCTCCTCCAGATTTTGTTGTCTGTTAATGTAACCCAAGCAAACTGACATTTACCAGGCAGAGGGTGAATCAGTAGGCACGGGTAAGGTGTATGAGTGAAAGTTGCTTAAACACTCTTCCCGGCTAGATTTTCCTGATTTGACTCCACACTCTTGGCTTTGTACTAGTATCTGGTGTTTCTGCCTTCAAGCTTTAAAAAAAGAGACTCTGACAGCAATTAACTGCAATTAGTTTCCTGTATCAGAGAAACAAATACAAGATCCAGCAAGCACTTGGTCCACATACATAATTTAATTCAAGTTTAATCTAGACTGCCTTTTCTTGTTCAGTACGGAATCGAGAGACCTAACTGAATTGCAACTTTTCAAGACTGTGAAATGGGCACTACAAGTAGGGGTGAACCATCCTGCACAGCTTAAAAACCCCAAAACTACGTATTTTAATTCTACTGATGATACATATATTAAGGCCTCCCCCACCTTTTTCTTAACCTTATCTAATAGTTGGGATAGATGTTACGTGAATACATGAGCTCTGCAAAGAGCCTGATAGAAGAGCCCAAGGGCAAAGACCAGGGCAAAGCATCTCCCAAGACATTAACAATGAAAAGCAAACCAATGCCCCTCCACTGTCTTATCCCCTTCCCATGTCAGGACATTTGACCTAAAATGTCAAAATAAACACCAGAAAGGTTACAAAGTCATTACCTAACTCCTATTATTACTGAAATAATTATCTATAAGTATGTTCTACTTAAAATGCTCTGTGTTTCTATTAAAGGCATTTAGGGTATTAAAAGACTAATTCACGTGTTTGAAGTCTGTGATCCTTAACATGCAGAACAGAATACTCATAACTACTTATAAATGTCTGTAGTAAACACGTTGTAAAAAACCAAACAACCCAAAACTCACAAAAAGGTATCTGCAAACTGAATTTTAGAGAAACAAGACATTTTTAAGGATGTCCTGAGCAATAAATACAATCTACTCCCGAAGAGTTCTAAGACTTCAGCCCATTTCGCAGTTCGTAACATATCTGGTGCCAATATCATATTTATGCAGTGCAGTTACATATAAACTGGCCACATTTTACTGCAGCTTACCATCTGTTCTCTGACATTACTTTTTTAGAACATAAAAAGCATCAAATTTGCAACCTATGCGGGTAGCCTGCAATTCCTACTAACTGCAAAAGCTTTCCTTTCACAAGAATGAAACCACATTTGAAATTGTCAAAACATATGCCTCTTTTCCCGGTGTGTCTGATGACAGTACTGCACTCACCTCATGTGTAGATGCTGGTTATTTAATAAAACCCATCAAAACAGTGTATCTGAAAAGCACCATCTGTATGCAGACATCTTTAACACAACATAAAATATGGGCATCAAATGATTTATTCATCCGCACAGCCACTCATGACAAGTTTTTATTTCTGCCTGTAGTCAAGTGTTTGTTTTACCTTTGACTGGAAGAGCAGTGGGTGAGGCGAGGAATCCGTGACTCCATGGGATCTGAAGCTGACCTCAGCCCAACTGATGGCAGCAACCTGAAGCCAGCCGCTTCGTGTATTTGCCCTTCTATCTTCAGTGCTAAACTGTGACTGCACACAGCCTGATGACAGTTTTTATTTAAAGAAGGGTGACATGATTACACCTTTACTGTGACAAGAGCAGAGGTCCTGCTCAGCCCACGGGGAAAGCTGGGTGGATGTGAACCAGCACTGATTTAAAAGCCCAGTAATGCAACCTGAACCCAAGTGACATGATACAGTGCTGGGACCAATAAACTAACACATTTTCTGCTGACGAGGCCCTGTGCCTGCGCCGGTACACCCTGACTCTCAGGACAGGTTGCTGGCTTGGGCTCAGCGCCACACTGAAGCAGCTGCATGACCCCGGCCTAAGGTTGCTCCTGGCACAGTGAGCAACTCAGAAACAGTCCACTGGTACCACCCAGATGTGTAGATATGCCACGTAATTTATCCTGCTGTGCTGGTCGACAAGGAGAACATTTTGAACCACCTCCCTTCATAGCACACATCTGCAAGTGAGGGTGTTCCAGCAGAAGAGCTAAGGCAGTCCAGAGTGACAGAGAGTGAATCCTACAAGCAGACAAGAAACCTACTTCCTCCTTCCCCACTGACCCAGGAGAAAAGAGGACTGTGCCACTACAGTAATTGAAGGAGTATTTAAAGCAGACTATGGCAAGTTACCAAAGTTACGATCCATCTAAGAAGGTATGGGTTACTTTTTTCCACTGGCTAGAGGTGTCACAACTTGAGATTTTCAGGTCATTCAGATGGATCATATTCTATTTGTTCTCCTCTATATACATTTCTACGTTTTACAATCTGTTACTGCTCCATCATTCATTGTGGCAGAATATGAACCACTTTTGATAACCTTTTGACATTCTCCACTTGCCAAGCAACTTTTAAACATCCCAGAAGAACTGCAGCAATGCCAAACCAGGTGCAGCCCGCAACTCTGTAGGGAGAGATTCTACAGGTTTGTATTAAATAAAGGGTTATCTCTGAGGTGGGAAAAATACTGAAACTTGCTCTCAGCAAACAACTACAAAAACAACAACAAGAAAGGCAACTCCCCCCAAAAAACAGAGAAAGGAACCACCTCCATACAAGTGTTTCCCCAATTGTATTAAATTACATACCAGGTATGATTTAATGGAACCATATGCAGGAATGTGATACAGACAGATAATCACATAAACATGTTTATTAATACCTGAAATCTTTCTATTCCAAGGCAATTTGTCAGAATAGGGTACTGTAAGACTGGGCCCAAGGTTCTTAGAAAATACACTGATTAAAGTGTACATTTTAAAATAATGTGAATGTAAATTTATATTCTGAAACTCAATCGTCTGAAAAGTCTCAGACATTCAGGGGACTTCCCCATGAATAAAGAAAGTGTTTTCTCTTCAACACTATGATGAGGGAGAGCAACTGTCAGTTTTTAAATTTCTTTGTATGATATAAAATGTTAAATTTGGTATCTGAATTTCATCATCCATTTATTTTGTTCATATAACAATAATTTAATAAAGCCTGAGGTTTAAATATTGTAGGTCACCTCAGCAAAATACTGCACACTGGAAAGGGTCACATGCTGGAATCCCAAAGTGACACACACCATACTTGTTCTCACATCATTATTCTGTTCAGAGAACTATCAAATCAATTAAGGAATTCAGGGCAAGCACGGAGTTTTAGGTGTTTATCAGCTGCACAGTGAAACTTGACAAGAGGATTTTCATTAGAATTTGCGTCTGCCATGAGATTTTGTCTGTTAGTCAGAAGCGACAGATCCATTGCTGTTTCTAACCCACTTCTGAATGTCAGTGGCTGAAGCATTAATTCACAAAAAATGTCACTTCATGTATTTACACTGCAAGCTTTACAGGCATTAACTATTCAAACAAACATTACTCATTCTGTTCGATGCTGGCAACGCATGTGGCATTTCCAGAGCTCATCCCATAGCATAAGAGCATGAAGTTATGTAACTTGTTAAATATTAGAAACCTTTGTTTAAAAAAACCCACAACACCTCTAGTTCAGAAAGAAAACACAACAAAACAGATGTTTCAGACCAATGCTTTCACTGCTTTATTAGTAGAGTATATTTAGAAATGGTTACCTGAAAGTAATATAGACTGTATTTATACAGAGCTGACAATTACCAGATATCAAGTCAAATATCTAAAAAAAATTCAAAATAACCTGTATCTGTACAAGCAACATACTTTTTGTTATGACGTATGTAATAGTTTTGTTTCTTTTTTAACAGGCAGTACAGACTATTTTTTGATTTAATGCTCTCAAGGAAGTGAAGACCTTTGAATTTGTTCTGTAGTTGGAGTGCTACAGAAGTATATGCCCAGGTATTCACAAGAAAAACAGCACCTCCTTACAAACTTTGTCCTTGTCCATTTTTTCAATGCATCCTATTCATGAAATTGACTGCAACCTTATAAACAGAAGATTTGGGTCTTAAAACACAACTCAGACTTAGAAATACTTTTAAATCCTAAAACTGCTTTGGCTTTACTGATTATACTGAAAACATCATTGCCTGGTCAATTAGCACTAGTCTTGAAGCAACAGTGGACATTATCTTGCTTAATGCAGCACAAATAAATCTATGAACCATCCTCTCTCTCCCTAAAAAACAACTGAAACAAAGAAGTCATCAAATTTTGCAGTAAAATAATTCTGACTAATGTTATCAACTGAGTGGATCCTGGTTTATTGTTCATGTATTTTTTTATTTGCCTGGATGGTGCAGGAGAGCCAACTAAAGGAGAAAGATCTCTCACATGCCTGCCAGGCAGATCTACCCTCCAAAGGCATCATCTCCAAACACAGAAGAATTTGTTTCTGAAATACTTCACTGGAATTTAAGACCTGCATTACCTGAGGGCAACAGATCCCTCTCCACAGAGCAGGGATGCGATTTGCCGGTAATGCTGAGGGTCAGCCACTGATGCACCAGGAAGGGCCAGAGAAAGAAACAGAATTTGTGTTTTACATCAGTGTGTTGCACACAAAAGAAAACCCCCAATTTGCTTTCTGCAACTACAACCTTTCAAGCACTTTTGTTGGCAGCACTATCAGCTCAGGCTCTGCTTTCCTCTGAACTCCTTCTTATTGACACCTTTAGTAAATGGGACTGGGCAACCAATTTGCATTACAGACAAGGAAATGCAACAGGTTTCTAGTATGGACCAGCTCTCTGATCCAGCTCATGGACAACTGTGCTGGTGCTACTGGGACAGGAGCAGGAACAGGGAGAAGGTGGAGCTGAGCCCACCCTGCTGCAGCCAGGGCTGCCAATGAAAGCAGAGCAGATCAAGTCATGGGTACAGGTGTCACAAGACTCCGGGAAGCCAAGAAAGATGATGAAAAAAACACTTTATGTGCTACAATTTGATTACTGTTGTACAGATGACTCTGCTTAAGAGTGGGAGGCTGGAATCAAGATGATTATTTTTTATATAGTCAACATTAGCTTTCTGAGGACAGGGCAGATTTTTCCAAGAGCCACAATGCTGAGAAGGCAGTTGTTTACAGGAGGTAACAGACTTCTTCCCCGGCCTAACCCAGGAGAACAAGCACTGGGTGTACACACAACATTAACCTTACACTACAACCTTCCTGCTGGTAGTTTCAGCCACCACTATTATTTTAAAATCCGGAAGACAGGGCGGGCCATTTATCAGTTTGTAGTAACAGTGAAACTACAGTGAGCTCCCCACCCAGGTGCCTTGGGCCAACTGACAGAATTTACACCGAAGTGTTGGACCTGGACCCCTTCTGGAGCTTCATATTTAACCTGGGCTTGGTTAAAGATATATTATATTCTCCCCAGTTGACTGGGCTCCTCAGAATGAGAAGGACCAAAGAGGTACACTGATCCAACCTCTTGAGGAGACTGAAACTTGCCTCTGATAAGTAGATACCTCAACCACACAGATGTCACTGGGCTTTTAAAACAAGGAAACTTTCCTCTCATTTGTTTTTTTGTTCTTGTTTTTTCTTCAACTGAGACACTTACTGTGTTCTAGCTTTCCTAGCTGCAAAGACAAACTGCTGCGGCTCTGATCACCATGGACAGAGCCCAACCCTTCCTTCCTTCACTCCAAAACACGGGTGTGCGGCAGTTCCCCAAGACGGGTCTACTAACCCAGGCCTCTGCTGCTGAAGGGATTAAGTTGTGTCCCCCTCCTTCCTTTCCCTACAGTCCCTCTGTGAATCTGCACCGGTGTTCATGCAAACAGCAACTCAATCACCAGCCAATTCAGTTCAGTAATGCAGAAGACAGGTACCCTAACAAAAAAGCACAGTTCTCCCCTGGGTTAGTGATTTGAACGGGCTTATTAGATTTTACATACAATCCACACTACAGCCAACGTGAGGGATGGTCGAACACCACACAGCCAGGAGCAGAAGAGAAAGAGGGAGCAAGATGTCTCTCTTGGGAGCATCGGCTCAGATGAAAACCACAGCAACAGATTACTTTTGTTGATATTATGCTGTGGCATTAGTACACAGTGCCCTTTTTCACGTCTTCCCTCCATTTGTATCTCCCATAATTTTGCTATAAGCATAAAGGAGGAAAAATTGGATGAATTTGACAAAGAGGGCAGCAGTCCTACATCTATAGTAATGCCCCAGGCTTTTTTCCAAGAGAAAGCTCTCTACAATCTACAAAGGCACAAATTTGCAAATCCTGTTGATATTACATGCCACTTGGAAGAATGGACAGGGCCTAGTGGAGTTTGAGGCCAGGCCAGCTACACAGAACCAGACAAAGTGCCACCAGAAAACAGCCAAGAAAATAATGCTTCCCATCCATTATTCTATGGGGTATAAAAGAAGAGCCAGACGAGAAGAGATTTTACATTCAAGCCCTTGAAAGGTGCAAAGGCAAGCAAAATCCAATTGATATTAGAACAGCAGTAGAGAATGAGAGATTTAGGGTAGCATCTACCAGAAAAGTACACGTAAGATTGGGGCCAAAAGTCACAGGTTGTAGAATCTCTGGAGAGACGACTAAAATAGTGCAGCAAAGAGCTTCAGAGCATAGCAACTGGAGAACATAGAAGAACAGAACATGTAAATAATAAAAGAAAGGAAGTTCACATGGCAGTTGTTATGAAAACATCCCCCCCCCAAAGGTGTTTAAGCCAAGTAAATGAGTAGCACAATGAACAGTATGAATACAGGATATCCAAGTTTGGGAAAAGCTGTTACTCATGTTTAGCACACGTAAAAATTTAAACTTAGCTGCATGATCCAGTGCTGCAGCAAGAACTGGCACAGAAGGATCTTTGCCATCCAGCTTAGCCAAGTACAGCGACAATATAAAAACTTCCATGTAGACTGCATATTCTTGTGTAGCAGCACAGCTGCTTGATCTGCCCTCATCTCCCTCCGGACTGCAGCCCCACCCTTTCCCATGATTATGCTGGTACAGCTACTGTGCAGCCATCAGGGGCGGGAATGATCCAAATGAAAAAGAACCAGGCTCTGTACCCTCACCTGGCTGGACCATTTCCCCATGCAGGAGTCCAAGAATTATCCCCAGTGGAACGGAAAGGACATAGATGATGCCTTTGGTCAATACTACTGGCCAAAAGTTCTATGTGGAACCATGGTTTCAGTTCACCGGGCGGAAGCTAAGCTTCAAAAATTCATGGATTTCTCATGCTACCTGCTATGAGTTTAGGGATTTATCTGAAAAAGCTTCTGCCAAAAGAGGGAAATACAAACCAGCTTTTGTTCTTCCAAATGCAGGGGGAAAAAAGGTTTCCTGATAACTTCATTGACTAAAGAAGCTATCACTGAAAAACACTTGGAGGATCAGGGTTTTACACAGCCTTTGAACTCTTCCCTCCAAAAAGCATGAAAACATCAAGGGTAGACATTTTTCTTCAGTCTCCTGCATAAAGGTAGCTTCAAAATAGTTCATTATAAGGCTTCCTGCAACTGTGCCTAAAGTACCTAGTGTAGTTTCTCTCAGAGAACAAATGAAATGTAACAAAATCCAGATGAGCAATTGGCAGGATTCTCTTAATCTAAATTAATGGACTTAATTTATGACAAGTATCAAATCTCACAACATGCTGAGAAAAATATGAATGCTTAATACCTCCTGTACCCCTCTGTACTTCATAAAAGACCATTGCAAGTAACTAACAGGCATCAGTGCTGCTTGAAATTTGACGTATATGTTTATATGTTAGGTAAACCATACACATGCATCCAAACAGGAACACCCATCCTCCTAATTCTTTACCCTCTCACCTTTAAGTGGCTCTTCCACTGCCTAGTTTTCTATCACACATCATACTCTAAATTCAGCACTGCCAGGAAAAAACAGCAGCAGGATGAAATGAGAAATTCTTGGCTGTTTTCAAGTGCTTTTTTACCAACTAGAGCCTGGCACATCTTCACCTCTTGCATAGCTGATAGGGCTGGTTTAGAAACACGGGAAAAAATGGAAGGTGCTATACTTGTTCTCACTCACCTCTTCAATTGCAGTACCAAATACACATCAGTGCCTTAATGCTGGGAGATGTACATAGATCATTAATGGCAGGCTGCTCAGGTTTCATAATCAACATGAATTATGACCTCACAGGCTGCAGATGATTCAGACAAAAAAAACCCCACAAAAAATCACTGGTTTGACATGAAACTTCAACTGTATGTAGGCAGAACTCAAACCAAGTGCAGGAGGGTTGTTTCTGTAGATGAGGACTGCCGTCACGTCCCACGAAACTAACTTTGGTTAGACCAGTGGCAGAAATCTAGCATGGCCTTCTCATTGCACAAAAGCCTTGAGAAGTGTGGCATGAGTAACTAATCTCCACTCGCTTCCAGAGATCCGAAAATAGAGGTGAAGTGTGAATATCCCATTTGTTTCAGAAGGGTGCCAACAGAAATTCCTAGCCAGGGCCTTGTTTGCTATAAAAGTCTGCACCCACAGAGCTGTAGCTGCACTTAGAGGCCCTTTGCTTCTTACTGCAGCAGAACAGTTACTCTGCAGAGTAAGGTCTACAGAATACTTTATATTTGACATCAGTACCAGCAATAGGCACACTGGTGCGGGTTTCCAAGAAACAGATCGATGACTTGACAGTCTAAATGAGATGTTTCTAAATTTTCTGTATCAGCAAACTCCTCTCCTGATTCAGACCTCTGGGTTTGGGATTTTGGGTGGTTTTGTTTGTGCCTTTCTTAGCCAGGGTAGGAGACGCGCTTATCATCAAAAGAATGGGAGGAAAAAAAATCAGATGCAGACCATTTACTGCAGATCCACACACCATGCTGAGAGTACCAATCTGGTGTTCTATCAATTAAATGAAAGCATTAAAAAATACTAAATTCCTCTTTCCTACATGCAAATACTTAATTTTAGGCCACCTGTAAGTAATAATTAGCACAGCCACCTCTGTGTTCCCTTTTCTCTTTGACCTGTGAGATTACAAAGCTGGTGAGAAAATGCAGAGATCTGTGATAGAAAATGTGGATCTGAGTCTTCCACTCCATTATGAAATATAATAAAATAAAATGGTGTGTTTCTAAAACTAAAGAAAAAACCAACAAGGATTTTTTGTCCCATTTTTGTATTTAGAATGTAGTGCATATTCCATCGACCCAAGAATGAATGAAATACATCAATACTCATACTCTCTTTAATTACTATAAAAAGCTGAAGTCCTCAGATCTCTATTAATCAATTACAACTTTAGAAACCCTCTTCTCATGTCAGTATTATCCAGGGATGTAGAGCACCTTTGGCCTTCATTTCAAAAGAACTGGTGGAAGTGACAGAAAAGGGAAATTCACATACGAAGAAAACAGGCCTAGCTACACATGTGAATCACAAATATCCATTTTGAATAAAACCCTGTTTCAGCGACTTCATATTGTACTATATAAACCCACATTTCTTGATCCAGGGAAAGGATGCAAGTGGAGTCTCAGAATTTCCGTATTCCTTATTAGTGCTTAGTGGTCACAATGGGAATAAACGGAGATATGTGATATTCCTAAGTAAGTCTCTGGTCCTTTATTTAGGAAATAGGAAACTTGCTTCTAACCCAATGGGAAAAGAAAAAAAAAAGGCGTGTTACTGTGTTACTCCAGGAGCAGATTATGTGCAGGCGTTTCAATATTTAAGAGAGAGAAGCAAAAATTTTAAAAAATATTTCAGTCATATAACCAACGAAAATTTTTCATCCTCGTACACATTAAAGAGGTGTAACAATCTTTGCTTAAAAAGGTTTTTTAGACTGCCACGTTGGTTTTACTTACTACTGTCAGCAAAAACGCAGATATCCAGTACTTAAAAGTAGAAATAAAAAATCAAAACACTGTCTTCTATTCTAGGCAAGAAAATGGGAGGGAAAAAGGCCCCACAGCTGCAGCAAGGCAAGGCTGGTGTAAGGTGGCAAAAGGCAGTCGAGCTGACATTCGCTACTAAAGCCGGGACAGAGGTCAAATCCTGCCCGCTGTGCAGCACCCAAGTCTGTGGAAAACTGGCAAAAGCAAATCCCAAACCGAGATTTACCCGCCGCGCCCGGGCTCAAGTTCACTTTGGGTTAAAAATACAGGCGGGGAGCAGCGGCGCTGCCGGAGGGAAGGAACCGTGTCCCTGTTACGTGACCCGCGGCCGGGCCCGGGCTGTGCCCGCAGCGGTGTTGGGTGACCGAGCACCGGGGCCCGGAGACGGAGTAACAGCGAACCACCACACCAAGCGCTGCCCCGGCTTCCGAGCACAGATTTTATTAAAAGCTTCTCCTCACAGCGCCGGGGAGCGCCCCGGTGTCCATGGCGGCGGGAGTCTGTGCGTTTATCCGTGCGGGGGGCCCGCGGGAGGGTGCCCGGAGCCCG